>CM053027.1:612683431-612821793 GCA_028564925.1 Lithobates sylvaticus | reverse complement strand
ACTGCGCAAGCGCTGCGCCTGGGCAGTAAGTGGCCGGACACTATCCGGTGGCCAGACAGTTTTTGTCAGAACACCGGTATACATGTCTATTCTGCAAAAGGTACGGACAAGTCTTGTAGGATCCATGCCTGGTTCATTTTAATGAATGTGAGCTTGTCCACATTGGCTCTGGACAGGCGGCTGCACTTGTCTGTGATAACGCTCCCTGCCGTGCTAAATACACGTTCAGATAACTCACACTCCTGCAAACATGCAGAAAACACTGCAAAATTTGATTTTTTTTGCAATGTTTTTGCAATAGCAGAATACACCCAGAGTATGTACAGCGTGTATCTCAAAAACTGAAAAACGGCAGAAAATGCTATGAAAAAAAAATACACCCAGAGTATGGTGTATGGTGTATCTCACAGTAACATATGCAGTGCTGGTGTACTGAGCTTGCAGATAAAAGTTTCTTAAGTTTTAAAAGGTCTTAGAATTGATTTCTGAATCTGGATGATTCTCTCTCCCTCAAAGCAGACACAGGGACCTTGCCCTACACTCTATAGCTATATAGATCGCTGACTAATTAGAAGATATTTCATGAATGTGGAATGACTCCTATCATGTAATTCTCTCCCTCACAGCAACAGCAGCCAGGAACCTGTCTAAAGCTTATATAGAGGCCAATCACAGCCATGCCATTAGTAGGCATGGTTGTGATGGCTTCTAAGGGCACACTAATGAAACTAACGTGGATTGACTGCCCTGCAAGCTTTTAAAAAGGCGCCAATACATCGCCGAACACCGGACCCGAACACAAACACACAGTCAATTGTTCGGGTCCAGGACCCGGACACCCAAAAGTCCGGTACGGACCCGAACTTTACAGTTCGGGTTCGCTCAACCCTAGTCATAGGCACTCTTCTGGCGGTTCCTCAGCACTTCTGTTCTCACAAGTGACACCTCTCCTACCCTTATTCTTCTCTGAGGGGCCATGGAACCTTGTCTCCCAGCAAAGGAAAACCTCTCACTGATAAGGCTACATATTGAACTGATAGACCCCGATCAATCCCACAGAGGCCAACGCAGCCAGAAGATTCTTCTTCTGCTCACTCATTTCTCCTGCCCAGTGCCTACTTACACTACCTTTTAAATTCTACAGGGGCGCCACCTATTGGCCAAATATGGAAGTGCCCTGCCACCCTCCTACAAATTTTCAGTATATGTCAAAAATCATTGGCTAAACCTTCTTTTTTTTCCACTAGAACTTTTTCTTTTATACTGGCTTTTCAAAGTAGCAAACAGAACAATTTAGAGATAGGATGAAGGTTTTAGTGCAGAATAACACATCTAGTCAGTGGCGGTGTGCCCAATAAGGGCGCAGGAGCGTTGCCCCCCCTCTCCTATCACTTGGTCTCTCACATAGATAGATTCATGCATTGCATGAATCTATCTATGGTCACCGCTGCCGCCCACTATTCATGTGCCCGGCCCCTTGTCGGGTGCCGGACATATGGATTACAGCGCCGGGGTTTCTTTAGAAGTGCCTGATTAGAGCCATAGGCTCTAATAGACTTCCTGATTAGAGTAATGGGCTCTAATAGGCTTCCAAAAGGGTAAACAGCGGGCGCACTACTGTGTGTTCGCTGATTACTCATCGGTGTATTAGGGAACCAAATACATTGCTTCCCTAACACTGACCCGCCTCTCAGCCAATCGGGTTGCTCAGGTCTGGTTACCTGTCACCTGATTGGCTGAAACAGGCACCGCTATTGGACGCCTGACGGGAGGAGAGGACGGGAGAAGAAGTACAGGAGACGCATGAAGGACCCCGCTCGTCGCCGTCACCCGCTGCCCCACAGGACAGGGTAAGTGTTGGGCAGAAAGCGGGTGGGTGGGGGCACACTGTCACACTAGCAGAATTTGGCACACTGGCAGCATTTGGCACACTGGCAGCATTGGGCACACTGTCAGCATTGGGCATATTGGCAGCATTTGGCACACTGGCACACTGGCCACTGGCAGAATTAGGCACACTGACAGCATATGGCACACTGGTAGCATTAGGCACACTGGCAGCATTTGATTGGCACACTGGCAGCATTTGGCACACTGGTAGCATTCGGCACACTGGCAGCATTTTGCACACTGGCAGCATTGGGCACACTGGCAGCATTGAGCACACTGGCAGCATTTGATGGGCACACTGGCAGCATTTGGCACAGTGGCAGCATTTGATGGGCACACTGGCAGTGTTTGATGGCACAGTCACGGCAATTGATGGCACAGTCGCAGCATTTGATGGCACAGTGGCTGCAATTGATGGCACAGTGGCTGCAATTGATGGCACAGTGGCTGCGTTTGATGGCACAGTGGCTGCGTTTGATGGCACAGTGGCTGCGTTTGATGGCACAGTGGCTGCGTTTGATGGCACAGTGGCTGCGTTTGATGTTTTTTTTTTCTAATTTTGTTCAGTTTGTTTGCGCCCCCCAAATTTTTTTAGCACCAGCCGCCACTGCATCTGGTAGCTAAATAGTACATTCTCTTTGATACCTGAACATCAAACCAAAAAGAGGGTCAACTGCGGAAGAAAGCGAGATGGGGATTTGGCTCCAAATGAGGATCAGTTGCGAGGTACGCTCGTGACACCTGCGTACTAGCAATTCTGAAGAAAGTATCTTTTATTCAAACTTGCCTTAAGCCACCTTGTTGGAAATGTCTCTTTGCGAAGAAGACATTTTTAACTGCCTGATAAGGAAGATAGCCCTCCAGCAAGAACTGTCTTGTAGCGGAACTATACTCACCTCCACTCCAATGATGTTGCACCCAGAAGCTCCCTGCTGGCTGCTGTCATCTTCAGATGTTCTTCTTCCAGGTTCCAATCTTGGGACGTTTTGATTGGCGGGCAGAAATGACGTCACTCCCATGCATGATCAGGAGTTCATTCATCTTGGCAGATGCCAAAACTGTACTCTGAGCTACACATGGTACAGTGTGAATGGACAGGTAAGAATATTTTTAATGCAGAATTAAAAATCGAGCCTGTTTGCGATGTTTTATTTTGCAAGCAAAGTTCCACTTTAACAACTGCCTGCAACATGTTGGTGTAGTTGTGTTCCAGCCAATAGGGGGAGCTGCCTTAACAGCTTGCTTTACATCCTAGCTGGAGTCCTGCTGTCTGTATCAAATGAATGTCACAGCGATGGGGGGTTACTTGGAATTGAACCCCTTCACCATCCACTGCCCCCACCATGAGGGAGTAATTATGGTGATGTAAAAACTAAATAAAATAGATTTGTTTTGGGTACTTGATATATTTAACCATTTATGTCCCCTTTAAATCGCGGCATTGTGGGTGCACGCACCCGCCGCAAACTCCGTGACCGTGCCCGTGTGTCCCGCGGACTCGATGTCCGCCGGGGGTCCGCGATCGTGTCACGGAGTGGCAGAACGGGGAGATGCCTATGTAAACAAGCATCTCCCCGTTCTGCCTAGTGACACTGTCACTGATCATAGCTCCCTGTGATCGGGAGCTATGATCAGGGAAGTGTCATTCGTAGGCACGCCCCCTAACAGTTAGAATCACTCCCTAGGACACACTTAACCCCTACCTAGCCAGCTAGTGGTTAACCCTTCACTGCCAGTGTAATTTTTTACAGTAATCAGTGCAATTTTATAGCAACGATCGCTGTAAAAATGACAATGGTCCCAAAAATGTGTCAAAATTGTCCGATGTACCGCCATAAAAATCGCAGATCGCCGCCATTACTAGTAAAAAAAAAAATTATTAATAAAAATGCCATAAAACTATCCCCTATTTTGTAGACGCTATAACTTTTGCGCAAACCAAACAATAATCGCTTATTGCGATTTTTTTTACCAAAAATATGTACAAGAATACGTATCGGCCTAAACTGAGGAAAAAAAAAACTTTTTTTACATATTTTTGGGGGATATTTATTATAGCAAAAAGTTAAAAATATTGTGTTTTTTTAAAAATTGTCGCTATTTTTTTGTTTATAACGCAAAAAATAAAACCCGCAGAGGTGATAAAATACCACCAAAAGAAAGCTCTATTTGTGGGGAAAAAAAGGACGTAAATTTTGTTTGGGAGCCACATCGCACGACCGCGCAATTGTCAGTTAAAGTGACACAGTGCTGAATCGCAAAAAATGCTCTGGTCTTTCCAGCCAACTGGTCCGGGGGGGCAAATCCTTCCGGTCCTTAACCACTTAAGAACCGCCTCCTGCACATTTATGTCGGCAGAATGGCACGGCCAGGCACAACAACGTACAGGTACGTTGCTCTTTAAGAGCCCAGCCGTAGGTCGCGCACACGCCGCCGGCGGCGCGCTCGCGATACGGTCCTGAGCTCCGTGACCACGGGACCCGCGGACCCGATCGCCGCTGGTGTCCCGCGATCGGGTCACAGAGCTGAAGAACGGGAAGAGAGGTATGTGTAAACAAACCTCTCCCCATGCTTCCTAGTGAGGCTGTCACTGATCGTCTGTTCCCTGTCACACGCCAAGCTACGCCCCCAGACAGTTAGAAACACGCCCCTAGGAACACTTAACCCCTACACTGCCCCCTAGTGGTTAACCCCTTCACTGCCAGTGTCATTTACACAGGAATCAGTGCATTTAAATAGCACTGATTGCTGTATAAATGACAATGGTCCCAGAAATGTGTCAAAAATGTCCGATGTGTCCGCCATAATGTCGCAGTCACAATAAAAATCGCTGATCGCCGCCATTACTAGTAAAAAAGAAAAAATTATTAATAAAAATGCCATAAAACTATCTCTTATTTTGTAGACGCTATAACTTTTGCGCAAACCAATTAATAAACGCTTATTGCGTTTTTTTTTATTTTACCAAAAATATGTAGAAGAATACGTATCGGCCTAAACTGAGGAAAAAAATTTTTTTTATATATTTTTGGGGGATATTTATTATAGCAAAAAGTAAAAAAAATATTGCGTTTTTTTAAAATTGTCGCACTTTTTTTGTTTATAGCGCAAAAAATAAAAACCGCAGAGGTGATCAAATACCACCAAAAGAAAGCTCTATTTGTCGGGAAAAAAGGACGTCAATTTTGTTCGGGAGCCATGTCCGCGCAATTGTCAGTTAAAGCGACGCAGTGTAGAATCGCAAAAAGTGCTCTGGTCTTTGGCCAGCCAAATGGTCCGAGGGGGGGGGGGGGGGGTGCAAATCCTTCCGGTCCTTAACAGGTCATGTAACTATGTAAAAAAAAAAAAAGTGGTTAAAACACTCAATACAATTTTATTAAAAGAAAATACATTTAATGATGTCTTAATGAATTCAGTTTGTGCCGTTCATGGAGTTCAGCTTTAAAATAATTCACAAATGCGTGTAATTGTGCTTGTTTTAAATTGTGTTTGCCCATCCAGGTACATGGAGTTCAGCTTTAATCACCTAGACGGGCGCTGTAATAAAAAATCTGGAAGTTGGGGATGGAGGCCATTAGAAGTCAGAAGCTGGCAGATCAGCTTATAGCTCAAAATTTGCCTCGGTCGCCTGCATGCAGCTCTCCGTTATTTACTCATCTCCAGCGATACATTAGTAAATCTTTATTTTAAAACTGTACTTTATAACCCAAATAAAAATTACTCATTAAAAAGAAAACAACATATTTGAGAGTTACCAGCAATACATGAACCGTATTTCTGCAAGAAGAAAAAGTCATGTTCTAATGATTGCTGACTCTCTTGATTTGACTCCTAACCATTAGATGTCAGCAAAGTTTAAGAAATGATCATCATGCAATTAAACCCCTTCATAGGCAGATCCGAAAATAAACGCGAGCCGCCTCAAACGTCCTACGCTGAAAAATATTGTTTTTTGTAAAATGCATTTTGTAGAGAAGAGTAGACATGTGCACAATAGAAAAAATTTGTTTATTTTCGTTTTGTTTCTTTCGTTTCCGTTGATTCGTAACGATTCGTAAATTCGTAAGTCGTCGGTGTTCGTATTCGTAACGATTCGTATTTTCGTAAGAGTTATTTTTTCGTTGATTCGTTTTTCCGTTAGTTTAATTTTCGTTTATTCGAAATTCGGACGCATTCGTATTTTCGTAGATTTAGTTACATTCATACTTTCGTTAGATTGATTTATTCGTACTTTCGTAACATTGTTTTCCTAGATTCGTAATCGGAGCATAATTCATAATGTTATGTAATGTGTATGCTATTATTACATTGGAAGAGACACGGAAAATTACGAATCGAAAAAAAAAGTTACGAATGTACGAATTTTTTTCGTTCAATCCATTCGAAGCACGTTAAGCAGCGCCATTGTAAGAGACACAGAAAATTACATATCGGAAAAAAAAAAAAAAAAAAGTTATGAATGTACGAATTTTTTTGTTCAATCCATTCGAAGCACGTTAAGCAGCGCCATTGTAAGAGACACGGAAAATTACGAATCGAAAAAAAAAAAAAAAGTTACGAATGTACGAATTTTTTCATTCAATCCATTCGAAGCACGTTAAGCAGCGCCATTGTAAGGGACACGGAAAATTACCAATTCAAAAAAAAAAAAGTTACAAATGTACAAATTTTTTCGTTCATTCTGATTTTTGTTGTTCCTGTTTTCGTTTTTCTGATTTTCTTCTTTCGGAGATTCGTTGTTTCTAATTTGGTTATTTCGGATTTTCGTTGTTTTTCGTATTCGTTCGATTCGAACATTCGTTAAAATTTTTAGCGAATCGTACGATAACGAATGAACGAATATAACGAATTTTAACGAAAAACGAAAAAAAACGAAACGAATTGCACATGTCTAGAGAAGAGCTTTGTTAGTGTATGTTTCTAATGCCGCGTACACACGACCGGTTTTGCCGTCGGAATTAAGCCCGAAGGTTTTTTCGAAGGAATTACGACGGAATTCAGCTCAAACTGTCTTGCATACACACGGTCACACCAAATTCCAACGGTCAATAACGCAGCGACGTACAACGTGTACGATGGCACTATAAAAAGGAAGTTTAATGCTTCCGAGCATGCGTCAAATATATTTCCGAGCACGCAACGGAATTTTGCGCGTCGGAATTGCATACACACAAAGGGAATTTCCAATAGAAACTTCTTCCGTCGGAAAAATTGAGAACATGCTCTCAATCTTTTGCTGGCCCGAAAATTCCACCAGCAAAATGGATGGAGCCTACACGCGGTGAAAAGCTCTCATCGGTCTTTTGCTGGCCGAAATTCCGATCGTGTGTACGCGGCGTTAGGCTAGGCTCACAATGTCGAGATCTGATTCTGATCCAGTTTTCAGTGCAATTATGTAGTGCAACTTGGATAAGGTTTGTGTATTCTATGGGGCCAAATCTGTGCTGGAATCGCAACCAAAGCAGTACAGGAAGCTTTTCCAAAATTGCACCATGCCAAGTTGCATAACTATATAACTATGTGAACGGTCATCATTGAAAACAATGTGATTTACATTGTCATGCGATTCTGTGCAACTCAAGTCACTAATGTGAACGGAGTCTAAAAGCTTCTGATACATATATCAGAAGCTTACAGAAAGTGTAGTTACACCGTCAGGTTAAAGTAAGACGCAATATATAAGCCATTGGGGTTGATTTACCAAAACCGGAGAGTAGAAAATCTGGTGCAGCGCTGCATAGAAACCAATCAGCTTACAGATTTTATTGTCAGGCTTAAAGGGGTGTCTCAGCTGAATTTTTTTTTTTTTTTAAAAGTCAGCAGCTAAAAAAAAAGTAGCTGCTGACTTTTAATAAGTACACTTACCCTCCCAGGGCTCCCGCGATGTCGGCCGCCGAGGCAGACATGTCCCTCGGCGCTCCGGTCCCAGCGCCGCCATCCTCAGTAAGGGAAACAGGCAGTGGAGACTACGGCTTCGCCGCCCGTTTCCTACTGCGCATGCGCGAGTCGCGCGGCGCATTGTGAATGGGTCGCACTGTGTTAGGGAACACACAGTTCCCAGAACACAGCGCGCCCCATTACCCAGAAGACAACCCGGCGGAGGACAGAAGATCACCGAAGGTCACTGCGGAGTAGGAAGGAGGCAGATTAGGAAGACTGCCTAGCAACAGGGATTTCGGATCAGGTAAAAAAAAAAATTATTTTTTATTTTTTTCCAGAATATTAATGCTCTTTTTTTTTTTTTTTTTTTTTTTTTTTTTTTAGGGTGGCCCTCCACTTTAATTGAAAAAGCTGAAGTTGGAAGCTGATTGGCTACCATGCACAGCTGCACCAGATTTTGCACTCTTCAGTTTTAGTACCGTATATACTCGTGTATAAGCCGACCCGAATATAAGCCGAGGCACCTCATTTTACCACAAACAACTGGGAAAATGTATTGACTCGAGTATAAGCCTAGGGTGAGAAATGCACAGCTACTGTAAGTGGAAAAGAGGGTCAACAATGCCTATTTGCAGCCTCACTGTGCCCATTTGCAGCCATAGGTCCCCCGAACTTCAAACTTGGTAGTTAAGGGTTTCTAAATGCCCCCTAGCTGCAGCCAAAATTTGGTGTCTCTGGACCCAAAGGGTCCCGAAATTACATTGCTGCAGATGGACACAGTTGACCAATTTTGGGGCCCTGTATCTCTGGGTCATTTGGTGCTAGGAACCCCATCATTGGATATCTTGTAGTGCTAGTTTCACTGGGTTACTGAATACCAAATTTGGGGTTCCTAGCCCCAAGTGTCCCCAAGATATGGGTCCCCAAATTTGGGTCGGAAAATTTCATTTTCTGCTGCAGAAAAGTGCTTGACTCGAGTATTAGCCGAGGGGGCACTTTCAGCACAAAAAAATGTGCTGAAAAACTCGGCTTATACTCGAGTATATACGGTAAATCAACTCCATTATTTTTGCATAAATGTATAACTAATCAATATGTCTAATGACATCATAGATGTTGGGAACTACCAAGCTCTTTCAATTTCTAGGTACCATTAATCTTGCCACAAATAGAATATTTAGCACGGTAGTCCTAAGGGTGGGCAGGATAGATTTGATTCCAAAGCTCAGCAGAGCTAGCTCAGGGGTAGCTTTGTTAAGTAGCCCTGTGATATGTGATAAACTTTGAAATACTTTGTCCCAATAGCGTCTAAGGTTTGGACACGACCAAAGCATATGTGAGATTGTGCCTACTTGGCCACAGACCCTCCAACAAGTGTTCTAATCACCTGGGGAAATTTTAGCCACTATGTAGGATGTCATTTATTTTTTTGTTCAACATGTGGGCTGAACAAAAAAATCACTCTATTCCCCCATCCACACATTCAAGGTGGATGGGGGAATCCTCCCTGCACACATTTGAGGTGGATGGGGGAATCCTCCTTGCACACTGTCAGGGCTGGGCTCAGCCCGTCCTTCTCTGGGCTGGCCGCTCAGCTGTCGGCTAATTGCCAGCTCCTACCTCTCCATAGTTACTCAGCTGTTGATGATATCCTGCTCGTCAGTCCTGCCTACTTAAGCCTTCCAGCCCAGAGGATCTCTGCCTTCGCCTTAGTCAACATCACAGAGACTATCTCCTGCATTCCTGTTTGGCTGACGTCCCTTCTAGCTCAAGATCCTGCTTGCTGTTTTACTACGCTCATCTCCGGCTCCTTGATGTTTGGCTTGTCTGGCTATCCGTTCCGGTTACTGAACTTTGGCTATGTTTTGTCTACGTTTGATCTATTTACTTTTATTATTAAACAAGTGTGATTTAACTGTACTTCTGTCTCAGTCTGATTTCATGGTTTCTGACACACACATTTGAGGTGCATGGGTAAATTGTCCCTGCACACATTAGAGGTGGATGGGGGAATCCTCCCTGCACACATTCGAGGTGGATGGGGGAATCCTCCCTGCACACATTCGAGATGGATGGGGGAATCCTCCCTGCACACATTAGAGGTGGATGAGGGAATCCTCCCTGCACACATTAGAGGTGGATGAGGGAATCCTCCCTGCACACATTCGAGATGAATGGGGGAATCCTCCCTGCACACATTCAAGATGAATGGGGGAATCTTCCCTGCACACATTCGAGATTAATGGGGGAATCCTCCCTGCTAGGGATGAGCCGAACACCCCCCCGTTCGGCTCGCACCAGAACCCGCGAACGGACCTAAAGTCCGTGCGAGCTTTAGAACCCTATTAGTTATAATGGATGCGAACGTTCGAAATTAAAAGTGCTCATTTTAAAGGCTAATATGCATGTTAATGTCATAAAAAGTGTTTGGGGACCTGGGTCCTGCCCCAGGGGACATGTATCAATGCAAAAATTTTTTTTAAAAACGGCCGTTTTTTCAGGAGCAGTGATTTTAATAATGCTTAAATTGAAACAATAAAAGTGTAATATTCCTTTAAATTTCGTACCTGGGGGGTGTCTATAGTATGCCTGTAAAGGGGCGCATGTTTCCCGTGTTTAGAACTGTCTCTGCGCAAAGTGTCATTTTTGAAAGTAAAAAAGCTATTTAAAATCACTCGCGGCTAATGTTAATTCACGGCTCCCGTAACACAGAGAACAGTGATTCATTGAAACTCATTCATAAAAAAAAGTCATTGATAAAAAAAAAAAAAAATGAAAAAAAAAAAAGCGTAGGGGTCCCCCCAAATTCAATAACCAGGCCCTTCAGGTCTGGGATGGATATTAAGGGGGATCCCAGCCAAAAAAAAAAAAAAAAAAATGGCGTAGGGTCCCCCTCAAAATCCATACCAGACCCTTGAGGTCTGGTATGGATTTTAAGGGGAACCCTAGCCAAAAAAAATGGCGTGGGGTCCCCCTCAAAATCCATACCAGACCCTTATCCGAGCACGCAACCTGGCAGGCCGCAGGAAAAGAGGGGGGGACGAGAGCGGCCCCCCCTCTCGCCTGAACCGTACCAGGCCACATGCCCTCAACATTGGGAGGATGCTTTGGGGGTCTAAGACCCCTAAAGCACCTTGTCCCCATGTTGATTAGGACAAGGGCCTCTTCCCCACAACCCTGGCCGGTGGTTGTGGGGGTCTGCGGGCGGGGGGCTTATCGGAATCTGGAAGCCCCCTTTAACAAGGGGACCCCCAGATCCCGGCCCCCCCCCTGTGTGAAATGGTAAGGGGGTACAAAAGTACCCCTACCATTTCACCAAAAAAGTGGCAAAAATGGTAAAAAGGACAGGAGACAGTCTTTGACAATTCCTTTATTAAAATCTTCTTTCTTCTTTCTTCATCCTTCGGATTCTTCATCTTCTCCTTCCTTCATCTTCTTCCATCTTCTTCTTCCATTTTCTTCTTCCTCCGATCCGCTTCTTCTTGCGCTGGTCTTCTCGTCCTTCTCGTCCGGCATCTTCTTCCGTCGGCGTCGGCGTCGGTGTCGGTGTCTTCTTGGGCCGCTCCGCGCAATGGGAGGCTCCCGCTGTGTGAGGCTCCGCTCCATCTGACAGGTCTTTTAAAACGGAGGGCACCTGGTGACCCCGCCCCCCTCTGACATCATGGGGAAAGCCATCATGGAATTCCCCATGACGTCCCTGTGCGTCAGAGGGGGCGGGTAAAAAAGAAAAAAAGTATAAAAAAAAATGTAATATGAAAAAAAAAAAAATGCAAAAAAAAAAAAAAAAAAAATAAAAAAAAAAAAAAAAGTCAGAGGGGGCGGGGGGTCACCAGGTGCCCTCCATTATAAAAGACCTGTCAGACGGAGCGGAGCCTCACACAGCGGGAGCCTCCCATTGCGCGGAGCGGCCCAAGAAGAGACAGAGACACCGACGCCGACGCCGACGGAAGAAGATGCCGGACGAGAAGGACGAGAAGACCAGCGCAAGAAGAAGCGGATCGGAGGAAGAAGAAAATGGAAGAAGAAGATGGAAGAAGATGAAGGAAGGAGAAGATGAAGAAACCGAAGGATGAAGAAAGAAGAAAGAAGATTTTAATAAAGGAATTGTCAAAGACTGTCTCCTGTCCTTTTTACCATTTTTGCCACTTTTTTGGTGAAATGGTAGGGGTACTTTTGTACCCCCTTACCATTTCACACAGGGGGGGGGCCGGGATCTGGGGGTCCCCTTGTTAAAGGGGGCTTCCAGATTCCGATAAGCCCCCCGCCCGCAGACCCCCACAACCACCGGCCAGGGTTGTGGGGAAGAGGCCCTTGTCCTAATCAACATGGGGACAAGGTGCTTTAGGGGTCTTAGACCCCCAAAGCATCCTCCCAATGTTGAGGGCATGTGGCCTGGTACGGTTCAGGCGAGAGGGGGGGCCGCTCTCGTCCCCCCTCTTTTCCTGCGGCCTGCCAGGTTGCGTGCTCGGATAAGGGTCTGGTATGGATTTTGAGGGGGACCCCACGCCATTTTTTTTGGCTAGGGTTCCCCTTAAAATCCATACCAGACCTCAAGGGTCTGGTATGGATTTTGAGGGGGACCCTACGCCATTTTTTTTTTTTTTTTTTGGCTGGGATCCCCCTTAATATCCATCCCAGACCTGAAGGGCCTGGTTATTGAATTTGGGGGGACCCCTACGCTTTTTTTTTTGTTTTTTATTAATGAATGACAGCTCTCTGTGTTACAGGAGCCATCAATTCATTAGCCGCGAGTGATTTAAATAGCTTTCTTCCTGCAAAAATGACACTTTTTTGCAGGGAAAGTTCTAAGCACAGGAAACCTGCCCTCCTTCACAGGCTACCTATAGACACCCCCCAGATGTGATACTGCAATGCTGTTCTAACAGCATGCACACACATATCCCCAGAAATAAAGAACATATTGTTGTCAGCAGTCAGCAGCACACTGACACGCTGACACTGTGAGTGAAACATAATATGCGAGGCCGCCGCCGCGGCGGCCTCTTATACCGTGGGGCGTGTATTACAGCCCCTGAGCTATAATTGGCTACAGGCATCCTGCCTGTAGCCAATTATGGCTCTCCTCGCTGCCGGCGCTGTGATTGGCCAAGCATGCGGGGTCACAGTGCATGCTTGGCCAATCATCAGCCAGCATTGCACTGCGCGGGCCGCAATGCATTGCGGGGCCGCTCGCATCACACGAATTTGATGCGAGCGGTCCCAATAGTTCTGGGCTCGCCGAGCGAGCGAACACCCGGTGCTCGATTCGAACATGGGTTCGAATCGAACACCGGGCTCATCCTTACTCCCTGCACACATTCGAGATTAATGGGGGAATCCTCCCTGCACACATTCGAGGTGGATGGGAGAATCCTCCCTGCACACACTCGAATAAAAAATAATGCGCTTTTTTCAAAATTGTCGCTCTATTTTTGTTTATAGCGCAAAAAATTTAAACCGCAGAGGTGATCAAATACCACCAAAAGAAAGCTCTATTTGTGGGAAAAAAAGGACGTCAATTTTGTTTGGGAACCACGTCGCACAACTGCGCAATTGTCAGTTAAAGCGACGCAGTGCCAAATCGCAAAATGTGCTCTGGTCTTTGGCCAGCCAAATGGTCCGGGGCTTAAGTGGTTAAGAAAATAAAGCATGGAGACATGGATGAATAGGGGAGTTTGCTTTGAAAAATAATAAATAATAGATAAATGGAAAACATGGCGATATTAGCGACCACATTGACAATGGGTCATCCACCCACACATCTACATACATGTGTGACATGGACAAAAAGTACATAAATATATATCAACTGTAAAACAATTGATTAATATATATTATATAAGTAGCCCTGTGATATGTGATAAACTTTTATATATTATAAAACAGTAAAACCGTAATTGATGGGTAGATGAAAATCTAGATTGATAGTCTATTACAGACATGAGTCAGCATCACATTTACCCGACACGTTTCGTGTAAGAACACTCTTCAGGGGCGGATCCTCAGGTATATCTATAAGGTATAATAAAATATAATTAGTCTGGTTCTCAATTTTGCTTGCCGATCATGGACCGGTTCAAATGGACAGTAGCTACAGAGAACTGGTCATGGAGGCTCAATGATACACTGTTAAAGGACCCTATCACTATGAGCGGGGAACTTCAGGTTTTAGAAGAATATTTCAGTCAGAATGATCAACCTAATACGCCTCCCAGAGTATTGTGGGAGGCACATAAATGCGTTATAAGAGGAATATTCCTTAACCACTTCAGCCCCGGAGGATTTTACCCCCTTCCTTACCAGAGCACTTTTTGCGATTTGGCACAGCGTCACTTTAACTGACAATTGCGCGGTCCTGCACCCAAACAAAATTGAAGTCCTTTTTTTCCCAGAAATAGAGCTTTATTTTGGTGGTATTTGATCACCTCTGGGGTTTTTATTTTTTGCACTATAAACAAAAGAAGAGCGACAATTTTGAAAAAAAACACAATATTTTTTACTTTTTGCTATAAAAAATATCCTATTTAAAAAAAAATAATAATATTTTTTTTCCTCAGTTTAGGCCGATACGTATTTTTCCACATATTTTTGGTAAAAAAAATCTCAATAAGTACATATTGATTGGTTTGCGCAAAAGTTATAGCGTCTACAAAATAGGGGATAGATTTATGGCATTTTTTTTTTTTACTAGTAATGACGGCGATCTGCGATTTTTTTCGTGACTGCGATAATGTGACGGACACATCGGACACTTTTGACACATTTTTGGGACCATTCACATTTACACAGCAATCGGTGCTATAAAATTGCACTGATTACTGTGTAAATGTGACTGGCAGGGAAGGGGTTAACACTAGGGGGCACTGCAGGGGTTAATATGTTCCCTGGGAGTGATTCTAACTGTGGGGGGAGGGGAATCACAAGGGGAGGAGGCCAATCGGTGTTTCTCTGTACTGAGAACACACCATCGGTCTCCTCTCCACTGACAGGACCGTAGATCCGTGTGACCTTGTGATCCACGGTCCTGCTGTGTTCCCGGGCAATCGCGTTAGTTAGAGTTTGATCAGACCCTTTGATCAGTGGAATACAGGTCTCAAGCATGGAGCATAAAATCGTTGCGTATGCAGATGATCTTTTATTTTTTCTCTCTGATCCAGGGGCTTCACTACCTCGTTTATTTCAGTGTTTCGCTCAGTATAAGGACCTTTCTAATTTTTCTATAAACAATGTTAAAAGTGAAGCAATGATTATTCTTCTTCTCACGGAGTGTATTGTAAAGCTACAAGGCCTCTATCAGTTTAAATGGGTTCAGTCTTTTTTTTTAATATTTGGGGGTTAAATTAATCCCGGACACTGCCTCATTATATGAGATAAATTTTTGTCCATTATTATCTAAAATGCGATCACATCTCCAAATGTGGCAAACATTTACCCTTACGTGGTTTGGGAGGTGTAATGCATTTTAGTCCCCGTACACACGGTCGGAAATTCCGACCACAAAATCCGTTTTTTTTTTTTTTTCAGACGGATTTTGCCCGAAACTGGTGTTACATACACACGGTCGTACAAAGTTGTCGGAAAATCCGATCATTCCGAACGTGGTGACGTTCGTTGCGTACGTCGGAACTACGTAGAGGCTATTAGCCAATAGCTTTGGTCTCATAGTTTGATCTGAGCATGCGTGGCACTTTGTCCGTCGGAATTCTCTACACACGATCAGAAAAAGTCCGATCGGATTTTGTTGTCGGAAATTTTGAGAGCAGGATCTCAAATTTTTTCCGACGGAAAAAGTCCAATGGAGCCCACACACGGGCGGATTTTCCGACAATATGGTCCGATCGGACATTTTCCGTCGGAATTTCCAACCGTGTGTACGGGGCATAAGATGACATTGCTCCCACAGATTTTATATCTAATGCAAGCAATACCTATTATACTACCTCAAGCCTTATTTAGTTTGTGTAGGACATTGTTAATTCAATTTCTTTGGAGCAATAAAGTTGCTAGACTCAGTTACTCCCTGTTAGTGCTCCCCAAATCCCAGGAGGGAATCGGTCTACCCGACTTGATCTCATATTATCGAGCCTTACACTTGTCTAGAGTGGTGTCATGGTGTACTTCCCCGCAGACCAAACCCTGGGTACAAGTAGAACAACAAGCCTCACCAATCATTTGGGTTGCCCATTAATACTATCGGGGATTGAAGAGGCACCCTACGATTGGGGCTACAATTGCAGTCCTTATTCAAACACTCTCAACAAAGGGCCTTTCTCCCAATCCATCACCTTTAACACCAGTGCTTCAGAACCCAGACTTCACACCTGGACTTGATAATAAACAGCTCCGGGGCTTGATAGGACTTGGTATAACTAGACATATGGATTTTGCTACTTCGTAGGGACGGATGTCTATGCAAGATCTATCCAACCTTTCACAGCCCCCCTTGAGCCCCTGGTGAACCTTTCAATGAACACATTATTTAAGGTCTTTACCAGATGCGGAACTTCATCTTAGGCCACTGACACCCTTTGAGCATCTATGTGCAGCCGGGAAATATGTACCACATTCGCTGTCATTTTTCTATAAACTGATCATTGAGCCTCCAAAAGGCCACGTCCCTTCGTATATACGCCAGAGGAAGACCTTCAAATTTCCTTCACAAGCATGCAAAATAAAAAGGAATATTTCACTGGCCCATAAGTCTTCGATAGCAAGTCGTTTTCAAGAACAGGGGTATAAGCTGCTGGTCAGGTGGTACCAGGGCCGTCTTTAGCGCAGGGCAAACGGGGCAGCTGCCCAGGGCCCTGTCACTGTTTGGGGCCCAAAGCAGAGCTGCCCGTTAACCCCGTGCGCTGCCTGCAAATCGGCGTTGTTGTGTTAATGTTATGTCAGCGGCGGCGGCGCGCACGACGCCCACAGTGCCTTATTTTTTTTGTTTAAGGAGCGGGCGGGGCCTTGAACTCCACTGACGCCTTGGCCCGCCCCTTGCTATGCCTGCAGTGCTGTGTACCTGATCAGAGAAGGGGAGGAGGAGTGAGCCAGCAGCGCGGAGTGGAGTGCACTGAAGCCTGGTGCCTGCCTGGTCAAGTGAAACAAGAGTGTGGAGAATTGAGCTGAGAATCAGAGCTGTGCTTTCCAGCCCAGGACAAGGTAAGGTCTTCTTTCTCCTCCCCTGGCTCCAGCTGCCCCTATCCCCATGCCATGTCTGATGTCTGTGTCAGAAGAAAGTTTAAAAAAAAAAAAGCAGACTTGCAGTCCAGGCTGAGTGAGGCCTAAGGAGAGCACACAGCACATGGCATACTGTAATTAGGCTGCTTTTACACTGAAAGCGCCAGGCATCGGCGGTAAAACGCCACTATTTTTAGTAGTGCTTTACCGTAATTTTTGAGGCGCTTTTCAGTCGCTAGCGGGGCCGGTGGTTCAGCGGCGCTGCCCATTGATTTCAATGGGCAGGGGCGCTTTAGGAGCGGTGAGTTCACTGCTCCTAATGCGCTCCAAAGAAGCTGCTGGCAGGACTTTTTCTGACGCCCTGCCAGCGCACCACTCCAGTGTAAAAGCCCTCAGGGCTTTCACAGTGGAGTGAATGGAGCCGCTGTTTCAGGGCGCTTTGCAGGCACTATTTTTAACACTGTAGCGCCTGCAAAGCGCCTCAGTGTGAAAGGGGTCTTAACTTGCTTGATGGGCTTATTTTGTGTCTGGCTGGTTCACATGTATGTGTTTTGGTGGCCCACATTTGCGCAGGCACAGTGCCCATTCATTTGAATCGGCTGCCATGCTTGCGTTTCCTGCAAAAAAAAAGTGCATGCATCATTTAATAGGCCGCGCACACCTATGCCCATCAAGCAATGAAATACAGCACTGTCTGTCCATTCTGCTTTTGCACCATGCGACTTACCTGCAGCTCCTGCACCGGCAAACTTGCTGCATTTTTAGATGTTTAGGTCACGCTTTTAAAAACACAGTGCGTTTGTGTGTGCAGGAACTGCAGGTAAGTCGCATGGTGCAAAAGCAGAATGGATTTCAAGGCCACTGCATTTTTAAAAAGCTGCATGCACCTTTTTTTCTGCAGGAAACACAGGCATGGCAGCCCATTCAAATGAATGGGCACTGTGCCTGCGCAAATGTGGGCCGCCAAAACACCTACATGTGAATGTGACAATGGCTGCAATGTAATTGGGGTGCTGTGATGTGTAAAGGGGACATGAACAGGCATGTACTGGCCATCGGGACTGGGAGTTTCAACTAGGGTTTCCCAGCTGTTCTGCAGTGAATTCCCCCGGAGGTCCGTGGCGATGTACCCCAATGTACCCTGATGTGCCCCATGTGCTTTGATGTGCCCCAATGTACACTGATGTGCCCTGATTTGCTATGTGCCCTGATGTGCTATGTTCCCTGATGTGCCCCCTGTCCCGATGTCCTGTGCCCTGATGTGCTGTGCCCCGATGTCATGTGCCCTGACGTGCCCTGATGTTCTGTGTTCTGTACCCTGATGTGCCATGTGCTGTGTCCTGATGTGCTGGGCTCTGTACCCTGATGTGCTGTGCCCTGATGTGCTGTGTTCTGTACCCTGATGTGCTGTGTCCTGATGTGCTGGGCTTTGTACCCTGATGTGCTGTGCCCTGATGTGCTGTACCCTGATGTGCTGTACCCTGTGCCCTGATGTGCTGGGCTCTGTACCCTGATGTGCTGTGTCATGATGTGCTGTGTCATGATGTGCTGTACCCTGATGTGTTGCGCCCTGTTGTGAATTTATGAAGAAATATATCTAATATTCGCTGGCAGAGATGGGAGATTCAGTAGGCCTAACAAAAAAAATTGAAATGAACTTTTGCTCCTGAAAAGCAGATGAACTGGTTGCCTAATTTACAAGTCTCAAATATATAAAGTTTACAAGCCCGTATTGAACCAGAAAGGAGACAGGAACAATGGTAGCCTTTGTCACCAAACAAAAGGTGTGTACTTATTTTTGTTGATTAGTTTGAGAAGGCCAAATTTATTAGGTGTCATCACTGGAGGTGGTTCGTGACTGGGGAGAATCCTTTGTGCTGAGGTGAAGGCTGTTTGGACAATTTACAACCATCAATACAAAAATTCTAAAGCCAAGGCCTTTCCCGACAAAGCCCATTGTGTGAAGTCCTAGAAATTGTGTACACAGCTAAGCTATCAAAACATGTATTGGACTGTTCAAAGTTCATCTCAAAACATGATGTTACCAGTCAATTCATAGTATATGTGATATCTGTCAGTCACAAAATAAAACTACCATTTTAGTATCCGATGAATTGATGAAATCGGTTATAAAGAAAACATAATAAATATAGGGTGATTATTAATAGAATTGTTTTAGGAACAAATTAGTATTAAGATATATGTATGATTATGCTATGAATATATTAGAATTTAACTATGCTAGATAAACAAATATTGATTGGATACCCAAATTATACAGGTATCCAGATAGATAAAAACTGTATGTGATGTTGATTAATATATATATATACATATAACTTGTGTCTAAATGTTTACAGATATACAATGATATGCATATATATCACCATTTTTATGCAAAGTGATTGATCAATAATTATGCTAAGCGTATTTGATAGTATGGGGTTAGTAGAATTCCCAAATATTAAAGATATAGATATTTCCACTAAAGTAAAATATACAGTATAAAATAAAATATATTACTTTACAGAGCAGCCCCAAAACACATGTGAGACACCTGGTGGTTGAAGGCGCAATTACATTTACAACATTTAGGCCAATAGGAAAGAGACACATACCTTTTGGGCTGAACATATTACAAATTTTATGATCTTATTGTGTGAGAGGGTATTTAAGAAGCTAGAGAGATAGTGAGAGAGGACAGCTCAGGGGAACCTGAGAGCTCAGGGACCCACCCTGGGGAAGGGACACTGGGAGAGAAACATCTTCCCAGATAGACTGACAGCCATGCCTGGAAATATACTTTAAACCTCCAAGGAGATTCCTGAACCCGGTAGCCATCTTAAATCCAGACTAATAGCCATTTTGGAATGAGTAAATATAACATGTTGATTTTATCTGGTATGTTCTCTTAACCATTGATGTATTGAATATTCTAGTATTGATAATCATTCTCCAGAATCAATAATCGCCTTTTCATAGATTTTTCTCTAATATTCAATTTTTATTATATATTACTTTTTGCATAGTTGCTTTTTATTGACAAACAAATGTCTAATTTGTTTTGCATTGTTCAACGTTACTTACCTGCAGCATAGTAACGGCTGGGTGTGTGAAATACAGACATTATGTTAAATTGTCAAGTATAAGGTTATTGATTCTACTGAAGAAGTTATCATGGTGATATTATGTCCAAGGTACTACGCCAATTTGAGGGTACTTCCATTAATTGTCAAATGTTCAAATAATGCAATCTGTATTTTAATTTCATGTAAATATTTGTTTTCTGTCAACCAATAAATGTGACTTTTAAGTATGATCACTCGTCTCCGTGAACAAGTTTCGCATATATAGACTGTGTCATATCGATTGATCTTGTATCTTAAAAATATCTTCGTTAAAAATTACTTAATAAAAATGTGCAGGAAACTTTCCTTAAAAAAGCACAACAGCCCTGGGCCTGTCTGGATGAAGTCCAGGGCCACATTTTTGTCCCAGTACAGAGGTGAACACAGAGGTGAACACAGGTGGATGGGGGTACAAAGGTGGACATGGGGGGTACAGAGGTGGACATGGGGGAGTACAGAGATGAACCCAGAGGTGGACGGGGGTACAAAGGTGGACGGAAGGATATAGAGGTGAATGTGGATGGGGGGATACAGAAGTGAGCTGTGAATGGGGGGGTACAGAGGTGGGCGGGGGAAACAGAGGTGTACAAAGGTGGAGGGGGGAACCGAGGTGGACATGGGGGGGGTACAGAGATGGACATGGGGGGGGGGGGGGGTACAGAGATGAACCCAGAGGTGGATGGGGGTACAAATGTGGACATGGGGATGTACAGAGGGGGAGGGGGGGTACAGAGGTGGACGGAAGGATATAGAGATGAAAGTGGAGGGGGGGGATACAGAGGTGGATGGGGGATACAGAAGTGAGCTGTGGATGGGGGGGATGCAGAGGTGAACATGGATGGGGGGTACTACAGAGGTGGATGGGGGGTATAAAGGTGGATATGGGGGGGTACAGAGGTGGACGGAAAGATATAGAGGTGAACGTGCAAGGGGGGTAAAGAGGTGGATGGGGGGTACAAAGGTGGATGGAAAGATATAGAGGTGGACATGGGGGGGTACAGAGGTGGATGGGGGATACAGAAGTGAGCTGTGGATGGAGGGGTACAGAGGTGAGCTGTGGATGGGGGGGGGGCAGAGGTAGACAGGGAATACAGAAGTGAGCTGTGGATGGAGGGGTACAGAGGTGAGCTGTGGATGGGGGGGGCAGAGGTAGGCAGGGAATACAGAAGTGAGCTGTGGGTGAGGGAACAGAGGTAAGCAAAGTGATGTGTAGAGGTGACCAATAGATGGTTACTTTGGAGGGGGGGAGGATATGCAAGTACTGCCCCTTGTGCTAATTTTTTTCCGTGCCCTGTATGATACAAACACCTCAAAGTACAAACCCCCAATCCCTGTGTATCATCCTGGACTCCTATCTCCCCCCTTCCCCCCATCATCTTGAACTCCCCCATCTCTCCCCCCATCATCCTGGACTCCGCTATCTCTCCCCCCCCATCATCCTGGACTCCGCTATCCCCCCCCCCCCCCAATCATCCTGGACTTCTCTATCTCTTCCCCCCATCAACATCATTATTATTATTATTATTATTATTATACACGATTTATATAGCGCCAACAGTTTGTGCAGCGCTTTACAACATGAGGGTAGACAGTACAGTTACAATACAATGCAATATATAAGTTTACGTGTGTGTTTTGTTTTTTCGAATGTTGGGGTGGAGAGACATTTTGCATGGGGGGGGCCCAAGAATTTTTTTTGCCCAGGGCCCAATCAATAGTAAAGATGGCCCTGGGTGGTACAGGGTTCCGGCCCTACTTAATAAACTTTACCCGCAAACCTCTAACCTATGTTGGCGGTGCAAGAAAGAGCCAGAGACATTATTTCATATTTTCTGGGCATGCCCTTCAATTATACCATTTTGGAAGGAAGTGGGGAACTGGATTAAACAACTGACATCAGTTGACCATGGTTCGGACCCTCTGGGATATCTTCTGCACCTAAATGCGATACCCCTCCATAGATATAAAAAGTCATTGGTAGCACATATGTTGAACGCTGCCCGGGCATGTATCCCAGACCTATGGAAATCTACTATTACACCACTAATACAACATTGGTTCTCCAGAATAGATGACAGTAGGACAGTGGAAAATATGCCTTATTCCATGGCAGAGAGGAGGAATGTACTGGAACCTGGCGGCCATGGATGACCTTTACTTGTACACCTCAGTACAGTATGTTGACTGCATTTCTGTTTAAGTCACTAAGTAAGATGAGGTGGTCTGGGGGGGGGATTAGAGGCTGAGAAGTCCTTAAGATATTTAAATGAATGTTCTGTTTTTTTGTGTTTTTTTTTTTCTTTCTCTTTTCTTTTTCTTTTTTGTCCCTCCCGCGGCCTCCAAGGGATAGGGTCAGGGGAGAGGTCTATTTCATTTTAAAGTAAAGAAGGGATGGTATAATAAAGGAAGAATTTAGTGTAGTGTTATGGAGGAGTGCAATCCAAATTCATGATTGTAGTAATATTTATTACTAGGTATATTTTGTGGCTCTAAATTCCTAATTGTATGAAGCTAATATGAGTTTGAAAGTTAGATTTGCTCTCCACATTAACTATAGGTTTATCCCTTTTTTTTTTGTTATTGTTTTCTTGTTATTGTTTTATATTGCTCATATGCTCTGTATACAACTGGAAAAAAAAAAGATAAAACATTGAATAAAGAATTATATTTAAAAAAAAATGAGTCTGGTTCTAGCTGATAATATCAAGGAAAGGTGGGTTAGTCCGTCCTGGGTACTTACATGGGGTCCAATGCGATGGAATGCGTCGACCATAGGGCCAAGGCCCCAGGGGTTAGCTCTCCCGGGAGCTGAGGTAATATAGAGCCACGTGCGGCAGGCGCACATACACAACCAAAAGCAAAAGCAGATCCAGTCAGTGTTTAATCACTTGACATCCGCACTATGGCCAAATGACGGCCACAGTGCTGATCTCAATTCCCGGGAGGCCGTCATATGACGTCCTTCCCCTGTGCACGCTCCCTGCCTGGGCGCACGCGGAGCGCGCTGTGATCACCGAGTCACTGAGACTCGGGTGATCAGCGATCCGAGTAAGTGGCGGAACCCGGCCCCTTACCATGTGATCAGCTGTCAGCCAATGACAGCTGATCACATGATCAAAACAAAAGCTCTGTGATCACGCTGACAGCGGAGGAGAATAAAAAAAGCCGATCACCGGCTCATCTTAAAGGGACATCGGTCCCGAAAAGTCAGAGGCAATTATGCCTCATGTATGCCACCTGTCAATGCCCACAAGTGCCACCTGTCAATGCCCATAAGTGCCACCTATCAATGCCCACCAGTGCTGCCAATCAGTGCCACCTAAAAGTGCTGCCTATCAGTGTAACCCATCAGTGCCCATCACTGCCACCTATCGGTGCCCGTCACTGCCGCCTCATCAACGTACATTAATGACGGACAAAAATGACCCATTTTAAATTTTTATAACAAAATTTAAAAAAAAAAACATTTTTTTTTTAAATTCGGTCTTTTTACATTTTTTTAACAAAAAATAAAAATCGCAGAGGTGATCAAATACCGCCAAAAGAAAGCTCTATTTGTGGGAAAAAATTTCATTTGGGTACAGTGTTGTATGACCGCGCAATTGTCATTCAAAGTGCGACAGCGCTGAAAGCTGAAAATTGGTCTGGATAGGAGGGGGGTTTAAGTGCCCAGTAAGCAAGTGGTTAAAAAAAAAAAAAGCTTTGACTGAAGTACTCTTCTGATTCTGAACCCTCTCTCTAGCACTGCCCCGGCAATTACCTCCTCTTCATCCAAAGTTGTCCTCAGTCTTCTAGGTTGAAATACACCCATTGTAATTCAACCTGAAACACTAAAGACATGATACACTGTGAGTGCAGGGCATCATGGACCGACCTCCTGCGGTGGTATCATGATAGAAATCTTCTATTTACAGTGTAAAGATGTGAATAGAAGTACTCACGTTTCGACATTGACAACTCTTTGCATCAGAGAGGACCGCGAACTGGAACAAGATTGGGAGAGGACCTTGCCTCTCACATGACCAACCAGCCTAAAGACTTTCTAGAAAGATATACATTAAAAAAAGCACCTCTAGGGTGTTCTTTGAACTGGGATTAAAAATACATTATAGTTTCCCTTAAAGCCCAACTCTGGGTCAACTGCTCATTTTTGTCTGGGGGATTGGAGAAAGGTTTGAATACATTTTCTTTATTTAAAAGAAAATACCTACGACAACGCTAATGTTTTCCATGTAACATTCAGACCAAACTATTTTTCTTTCGCACAACAACATCCATGTCTTGTAAACAAATTTCATTTAAAAAAATAAAATAAATAATAATAATAAAAAAAACAAAAAAGATATAAATAATAAAACATAGTCAACCAACGTGGTTCAGCTGATGTGTAGAAAAGAAACAAGTCCTTCCTTGGAGCAGAACTTGAAGTGTTAATGCACCAAGGTTAAAATCATGAGCTTCCATCTTTTCTTCAAGGTAAACTCTGTAGGCACAAAATAATTAATGGGTTCTCGAGGTTTCCACCGATTCACAGCTGTGGCTTTGTCCATTAGGACTGCTGATGTAAGGCGAGTGTCCGGGTCCTTCTCATTCTCACATGCCCATCCTGATACTCTGGATAATTAGAAAAATTGCTGTTCCACAAACAACAAACACAAACAGTGCCAGCAGCCAAGGTCCTACAGGGTATTTTTCTTCTTGCGATCTCAGGGTCTTGGCCACGTTGCCTCTCTGAGTGATATTCTTGCTGTGCTTCTCATTAGCCATCCGGATCCTCTGCTTGGCCACCATGGTCGGGCAGAGAGGCACACAGCGGATCCCCGGTACACTAACCAACCACCATGAAGCGCTCACACAGCCGGCTGTCAAGAGGCGTCATGACGTCGGATTGGAGAAAGTTTATACTCACCCGATCCTCCTCTCCACCTGCAAACGGCGTTCACCCACAATCCAGCAGTGGACTATTCCTGACGTCCTCCAGTCCAGAGCAGTCCTATGGCTGTCATGACATCAGCTACAGTCCACCATGCTAGACCATGGGGGGGGGGGGGCTGGAGCCACAAGGACTGGTCTTGTGCGGGAAGGCTTGGAGTATTAGGTAAGTATATCTCCGTTCTCCACCACCCTAGACAAAAAGAAGCAGTTGACCGCACACTGCAGGCACAGCGCCACTGCATGGCAAACAAAAAGGTCAAAAAGGGCAGTTAGGCTCAAGACCTCTTGTCAGATGGCTATGATGTTACCTACATTTTTACATTAGAATGATGCAGGGGTCTCAATAAATTACTTTTAGAAGAAGGTTGGATTGCCAGACTGATTTGGAATTTCAACTGACGTACAAGGGTGGGAAGAGTGTTTGGCTATGGCTGGGTAGGCCCAGGGGCGGACAGACAGCTCATGGGGCCCCCGGGCAATAGGAGATTATGGGGCCCCCAGGCAATCAGAAATTATGGGGCCACACAGTATACACACACACAGTATACAATCACACAGTATACACAGACATGTTTCTATTGGCTGAGAATGTACTGGAGAGGTGGGGCAGCTACAATCTTGGGATTTTTAGACCAAAAGGATGTCGGTAAGGGACATTTCAGAGACATATGTAAAAAAACACAGATTTTTACTGAGGCTGGCAACCCTGATGAGGCCCCCTAGAGGCCCGGGGCCCTCAGGCAGTGCCCGAGTGGCTGAATGGTCAGTCCGCCCCTGGGTAGGCCTCATATGACATGTTACACAGACATGTTTCTATTGGCTGAGAAGGTACTGGAGAGGTGGGGCAGCTACAATCTTGGAATTTTTAGACCAAAAGGATGTCGGTAAGGGACATTTCAGAGACATATGTAAAAAAACACAGATTTTTACTGAGGCTGGCAACCCTGATGGGGCCCCCTAGAGGCCCGGGGCCCCATCAGACCTAGCTGGGAGAAAGGCTTTTGGAGAGGATTGAATGCTAGGCGACAGTGTTTCAGGCATTCAGTACTTTACACTTACACAGCCGTTTTTTTTTTTTTTTTGTATCTAATACAAATGTAAGCGTGATAACAACATAATCCTATCAATAATAGCATAATCATTATTCTTGAATTTGCTGAATTCCCCACCCTTCAAGTGATAAACTCATAGAAAAAGCCCGAAGATACCTTTTATCCTATTTACATTATTAGCTTGCCCACTATTACAGATGCAATTTTATTTGCATGCAAAGGGAATATAAAAATCTGCACAGTACAAAAAGTGGTATTTCTATTCCAAACTCCTTTTTTTTTTGTAATTTCGCCTTCCAATTTCCATTCGCCCATACAAAAGGAGTCGCATTTACTGCATTCACGCTCGGGCACTTTCTGAGATGCACAAAATGGACTGAGTTGGCTGAATCTCCAATTTCTTTGTTTCATGCCTTAAACATAGACATTTTCTGCTAATAAACCCATCTGAGCAGCACAATGTATTTAATCTACAGCAACAAGCAGGATATCATTTGCTTCTTTATTGTATGATATTTTGGTTTTGAAAGAAGTCATTGGTTTACCCAAGTAAACAATGTTTAGTGTAAAAGACAAAAAAATAATTCTGTTTCCAGGTTTTCTATAGACTGGCGGTATAATGCTCTCCGGGGTGTGTGCGCCTCGTATTTGAATGTCTAGTATCTGTGCACAAAACAATTGTTAAACGAGACCTGCAGGCAGAATGGAAAATTCAAAAATACATATGTATGGAAGCTAGATTACCTACTGTTGCTTTTTAAACGTATATTATCTATTTTAAATAATAATGCAGGTGACCCTCGTGCCCCAACTAACCCACCAGACATCCTGCCAGGGAATTGGCCTTCTTCTCAAAGTTATTCTATGTTTGTGGACAACCAATTTTTATCCTTATGCCCCATACACGCGGTCGGATTTTCCGACGGGAAATATCCTATCGGACAATGTTGTCGGAAATTCCGACCGTGTGTAGGCTCCATCGGACTTTTTCCGTCGGATTTTCCGACGGACAAAGTTTTATCTCCAAATTTTCTGACAACAAAGTCCTATCGGACTTTTTCCGATCGTGTGTAGCGAATTCCGACGGACAAAGTGCCACGCATGCTCAGATCACATTACAAGACCAAAGCTATTGGCTACTAGCCTTTACGTAGTCCCGTCGTACGCAACGAACGTCACCACGTTCAGGATGATCGGATTTTCCGACAACTTTGTCCGACCGTGTGTATGCAATACCAGTGTCGGACAAAATCCGTCGGAAAAAATCCGACGGATTTTGTAGTCGTAATTTCCGACCGTGTGTACGGGGCATTACACTTCATGGTCAAAAGTATGTTGCCCTCTCAAATTTTTTGATTTAGGTGCTTTCAAGGATGCATGTTTAATGCTTCAGCATACAAAGACATTTTAGAAACTTTTTGAGCTTTGAACCTTGTGAAAACTTTTTTATGAAGGTCCTTTTGTGCTCCAGCATGACTGTGCACCTGTGTACAAAGCCAGCTCCATAAAGACATGGTTTGATGAGTTTAGAGTGGAGGAGCACAGGCAACATGCACAGAGCCCTGACCTCACCACTCCCGAACACCTCTGGGATTAATTGGAACAGTGGCGGCCCATCCATTAGAGGCACATGGGCGCCGCCCCCCATCCTTGCTTCCGACCCCCTGATCTACATATAGGGATGCCAGACCCATGGATTCCAATGGGTGGGGGTGGTTTAAGCACGTGATTAGAGCCAGAGGTAATAGGCTTCAAAAAAGGGTGTCTCGGGCTGCGCTCTGAGTCCACCCAGTTGTGTAACAATATCGAACGAATATATGCGCTATTTGCACACTAAATCTCCTCCCTGCCAATCAGGAAGCGG
This sequence comes from Lithobates sylvaticus, assembly GCA_028564925.1. Classification (NCBI taxonomy): domain Eukaryota; kingdom Metazoa; phylum Chordata; class Amphibia; order Anura; family Ranidae; genus Lithobates; species Lithobates sylvaticus. The sequence goes on along the minus strand of CM053027.1, from coordinate 612,793,876 downwards.
GTCATGAGATCTGTTTTCCGATTGGCCAAATGTCAGGCAATCCTATTGGACGCCTAGGAGGAGGGAGGAGCAGGGCCATCTTAAGAGCATTATAGGCCCCGGGCAATACAGTGCACTGGGGCCTTGTCTACAGGATCATGCACGAGAATAAAAATGCAAATGATCAATAAGGCTATATTTATTGGTACTTCCAACAAAATCAGTGTTTAAACATTAACACAACGTTTGGACAACATAACACAAGTTTGATGGGCACAGCAGCAGCGTTTGGGCACAGTGGCAGCGTTTGATGGGCATAGTGGCTGCATTTAATGGGCACAGTGGCAGCTTTTGATGGGCACAGTGGCAGCTTTTGATGGGCACAGTGGCTGTGTTTGATGGGCACAGTGGCAGCTTTGATGGGCACAGTGGCAGCTTTGATGGGCACAGTGGCGGTGCGCTATGAATGCTGGGGCGGCCGCGGCCTCTGATTGACGTCACTGGTTGCTAGCTAGATGCTGGCCGGCGAAGTGAGCAATCAGTGCAGTCAGTCAATTTAAGCAGCAGATTGCAGCGCTGGGGATCAGCCCTGGATGGGGCCCTCCAGACAAGTGGGGCCCCCGGGCAACTGCCCAGCATGCCCAGTGGAAAAAACTTCCCTGGGGAGGAGGAGAGAAGAGATCTTGGCCGGAGGCGAAGACCGACCCACTAGCTGCCACTGTGACGTGGATGCCATCCAACACTCCCCAGCTCGGACAGGGGAGGGAGGATAAGGGGAGATCGGAGTCATCCCAGGCAGGTAAGGAGGCCGTCCGTCTAGAATTATCGAGCACCAGCCGCCATTGAATTGGAACATTGACTGCAATACAGGTCTTCAGTTCTTAATCTCACAAATGCTCTTTTTGCTGAATGGGATAAAATTCGCACAGACACAATCCAAAATCTTATGGAAAGTCTTCCCAGGAGAGTGGAGGCTTATATAGGCACAAAAAGGTAAAGGGGAAGACAGCTTCATATTACTGCCCATGGCTTTTTGAAATGGGAAATCCAACATTTTAATGCGGGTGTGATGGTCAGGTTGTTGGGGGGGCCCTAGAATCTCTATGTTGCTAAACCAGTTCTCAGAGCTACAAGGGGCCTCTTACTCAGCAGCTTGTGGGCCTACGCACCCTGCAAAGGATATTGCTGGCCATGTGCACATTACTTATTTACTAAATGATCAGTTCTATTTTCTCCCTCAATTCTGGCTGTGGCCATGGAGGATGTGGGCAGCTGAAGCTGGCACGGCTTAATTTCCTGGATTTTGTGCAGTTGACTACCCAGCATGCACCTCCTATTCTCATGCCTGCACATTAATGACACTGTGACCCACATTAGATGCCCGAAGACTTCTGGGATAGATGACATATATATCCCAGGAGTAATTGGGCTAGGCTAATGGCATAGCCGTGACCTGAAATCGCAAGGATGACTACTGAAAAAAAAAGGTACTTTCTTAAGAAATTTCACCTTATAATTATTCAAACATTGAATTACTATGGGTACACATTACAATGTGGCTAATTATAAAAAAATGAGTGTAACTTTGCTTTAATAGAAGAAAAAAAGTATATGATTTTCCCCTTGTTTGTGGACTTTATAGGCACTACTAAGTTTTACCCAAATTATTACAATGTGTATAATAGCAAAAAAAGTTTATTTATAATAGAATATATATATTAACATCTATTATAAATAAACTTTTTTTGCTATTATACACATTGTAATAATTTGGGTAAAACTTAGTAGTGCCTATAAAGCCCACAAACAAGGGGAAAATCATATACTTTTTTTCTTCTATTATTATTTGGATGCGGCACACAGATCTCCAACCCTCCCTTTGTGCAAACCAGCTGACCTAACCAAACCCCTTCTCTAACTTTGCTTTAAAGTGATTGTAAAGCTAATTTTTTTCTTTTTTTTAAATAACAAACATCGTATAACCCCTTAAGTGAAGTGCTCTTCGGGGGGGTTACCCTGCAGGCACCCTGCCGAGTCCAGCATTTGCGTCCATAGACGCATAATGCCGGACTCGGTCCCGGCGCCCGTGTCATTGGATTTGATTGACAGCAACGGGAGCCAATGGCTGCGCGGCTATCAATCTATGGGAATACAGGACTCAGGTGAGTAAATTTGCCTTTGAATGAGGCAATTGACTTGTGGAGGTAGAGTGGTTGGTAAACATTATTTATTTGTGACAATAGTATGAAAGTATTTAAGTAAAAAAGTAATTTCATATATATACGTACACATGCACACACGGCATGAACATAATGGATACATAAATAAATACATGTCAGCTTGGCAGCACATGAGAAGTAACTAATGTTGATAAAATTGTATAAATACATATACGTACACATGTCATAGGAACGGCATTTGGCAATAAGATGAATGATATCAATCTTGAGCATTATTAGTTGTAAATATAGTACAAGATATTTCCCAAGAATTGTTACACCATATGCAACAGAGCTGCTGTAAAAACAGAGAAAGATACACATACACATTAGTAATTACATAGTACTCAATGAATTTTGAATGTATAAAAAGTATATATGGGCCAGTGAATAGGTAACGAGCCAGACTTGACTGAGCACCCCATGGAAACTTGACATGTTTCATGGCTATATGCCATTCATTAGGAGTTGGGTACAGAGATAAAAGGTTGGCTAAAGCACTGTGCTTGGCTAGCATCAAGGAAGATGGAACCCCAAACTGGTTGTCTGTTATGGAGCTGAGGCAAGGAACCCCGCCCCGGCCTAAAAAACATCCACATAGCATGCCTGATCACCACAACACATTCCACATGTGTGGGGATGATTGCAAATATAGTGTTGTGTGTGTATCCAGTGAATTGGCTGTGTGTGCTACCTCCCTGGTGTAAAACCCATAGTAAAAACGATGAGACACGGAGGTGGATCGCTGATGTTTTGGGGATGTGTGAGCTACAAAGGCACAGGAAATTTGGTCAAAATTGATGGCAAGATGAATGCAGTATGTTATCAAAAAATACTGGAGGAACATTTGCATTTATCAGCCAGGAAGCTGCGCATGGGACGTACTTGGACATTCCAACATGACAATGATCAAAAACACAAGGCCAAGTTGACCTGTCATTGGCTACAGCAGAATAAAGTGAAGGTTCTGGAGTGGCATCTCAGTCTCCTGACCTCAATATCATTGAGCCACTCTGGGGAGATCTAAAACTTGCAGTTCATGCAAGACAGCCCAAGAATTTACAGGAACTGGAGGCTGTTTGCCAAGAGGAATGGGCAGCTTTACCATCTGAGAAGATAAAGAACCTCATCCACAAATACCACAAAATACTTCAAGCTGTCATTGATGTAAAAGGGGGCAATAAATGGTATTAGGAACGGGGGTATGTAAACTTTTGATAAGGGTCATTTGGGTAGTTTATTTTCTCATTATGATTTAAAAAAAGAGTAAAAACACAGTTGATTGATAATAAATGGCTTCAGTCAAACGCTAATCATGAGTTAAAGAAAAGTTTTATCATTCATACTCTCTGAAAAATGGCCAAGAAATCATAAATTCTGCCAGAGTATGTTTGGTGTATTGTAAGCGGGATATATTGTGGCATTTGCGTAGTAATGGCTTTCTTCTGGCGACTCGACCATGCAGCCCATCTTTCTTCAAGTGCCTCCTTATTGTGCATCTTGATACAGCCACACCACATGTTATCAGAGAGTCCCGTATTTCACCTGAAGTTATTGGTGGGTTTTTCTTTGCATCCTAAACAATTTCCCTGGCAGTTGTGGCTGAAATTTTAGTTGGTCTACCTGACCGTTGTTTGGTTTCAACAGAACCCCTCATTTTCCACTTCTTGATTAGAGTTTGAACACTGCTGATTGACATTCTCAATTCCTTGGATATCTTATTATATCCCTTTCCTGTTTTATACAGTTCAACTACCTTTTCCTGCAGATCCTTTGACAATTCTTTTGCTTTCCCCATGACTCAGAATCCAGAAACGTCAGTGCAGCACTGGATGAAAGATGCAAGGGTCTGTCAGGAGTCCAGAAACCCATTGACCTTTTATACACACACTAATTACAAGCAAACAGATCACAGGTGGGAATGGTTACCTTTAATAGCCATTCAACTTGTGTGCATGTTATCAGGCCAAAATCACCAGGGTATGTAAACTTTTGATCAGGGTGATTTGGGTAGTTTCTGTTGTCATTATGATTTAAGAAGAGTAAACACAGTTGATTGATAATAAATGGCTTCAGCCAAACACTGACCATGAGGGAAAGAAACGTTTTTGTGTTATCATTCATATCCTCTGAAAAGTGGCCATGTGTTTTATGAATTTTTTTTTGTATTCAGACTTTATTGTACATGAAAGAACCTGTGTAGGAGTTTTGAAAGTCCTGAGTGCCTCAATACAATTTTCTTGTTTTACACTGTGTAGTAGGGATGAGCCGAACACCCCCCCGTTCGGCTCGCACCAGAACCCGCGAACGGACCTAAAGTCCGTGCGAGCTTTAGAACCCTATTAGTTATAATGGATGCGAACGTTCGAAATTAAAAGTGCTCATTTTAAAGGCTAATATGCATGTTAATGTCATAAAAAGTGTTTGGGGACCTGGGTCCTGCCCCAGGGGACATGTATCAATGCAAAATTTTTTTTTAAAAACGGCCGTTTTTTCAGGAGCAGTGATTTTAATAATGCTTAAATTGAAACAATAAAAGTGTAATATTCCTTTAAATTTCGTACCTGGGGGGTGTCTATAGTATGCCTGTAAAGGGGCGCATGTTTCCCGTGTTTAGAACTGTCTCTGCGCAAAGTGTCATTTTTGAAAGTAAAAAAGCTATTTAAAATCACTCGCGGCTAATGTTAATTCACGGCTCCCGTAACACAGAGAACAGTGATTCATTGAAACTCATTCATAAAAAAAAGTCATTGATAAAAAAAAAAAAAAAATGAAAAAAAAAAAAGCGTAGGGGTCCCCCCAAATTCAATAACCAGGCCCTTCAGGTCTGGGATGGATATTAAGGGGGATCCCAGCAAAAAAAAAAAAAAAAAAAATGGCGTAGGGTCCCCCTCAAAATCCATACCAGACCCTTGAGGTCTGGTATGGATTTTAAGGGGAACCCTAGCCAAAAAAAATGGCGTGGGGTCCCCCTCAAAATCCATACCAGACCCTTATCCGAGCACGCAACCTGGCAGGCCGCAGGAAAAGAGGGGGGGACGAGAGCGGCCCCCCCTCTCGCCTGAACCGTACCAGGCCACATGCCCTCAACATTGGGAGGATGCTTTGGGGGTCTAAGACCCCTAAAGCACCTTGTCCCCATGTTGATTAGGACAAGGGCCTCTTCCCCACAACCCTGGCCGGTGGTTGTGGGGGTCTGCGGGCGGGGGGCTTATCGGAATCTGGAAGCCCCCTTTAACAAGGGGACCCCCAGATCCCGGCCCCCCCCCTGTGTGAAATGGTAAGGGGGTACAAAAGTACCCCTACCATTTCACCAAAAAAGTGGCAAAAATGGTAAAAAGGACAGGAGACAGTCTTTGACAATTCCTTTATTAAAATCTTCTTTCTTCTTTCTTCATCCTTCGGATTCTTCATCTTCTCCTTCCTTCATCTTCTTCCATCTTCTTCTTCCATTTTCTTCTTCCTCCGATCCGCTTCTTCTTGCGCTGGTCTTCTCGTCCTTCTCGTCCGGCATCTTCTTCCGTCGGCGTCGGCGTCGGTGTCGGTGTCTTCTTGGGCCGCTCCGCGCAATGGGAGGCTCCCGCTGTGTGAGGCTCCGCTCCATCTGACAGGTCTTTTAAAACGGAGGGCACCTGGTGACCCCGCCCCCCTCTGACATCATGGGGAAAGCCATCATGGAATTCCCCATGACGTCCCTGTGCGTCAGAGGGGGCGGGGTCACCAGGTGCCCTCCATTATAAAAGACCTGTCAGACGGAGCGGAGCCTCACACAGCGGGAGCCTCCCATTGCGCGGAGCGGCCCAAGAAGAGACAGAGACACCGACGCCGACGCCGACGGAAGAAGATGCCGGACGAGAAGGACGAGAAGACCAGCGCAAGAAGAAGCGGATCGGAGGAAGAAGAAAATGGAAGAAGAAGATGGAAGAAGATGAAGGAAGGAGAAGATGAAGAAACCGAAGGATGAAGAAAGAAGAAAGAAGATTTTAATAAAGGAATTGTCAAAGACTGTCTCCTGTCCTTTTTACCATTTTTGCCACTTTTTTGGTGAAATGGTAGGGGTACTTTTGTACCCCCTTACCATTTCACACAGGGGGGGGGCCGGGATCTGGGGGTCCCCTTGTTAAAGGGGGCTTCCAGATTCCGATAAGCCCCCCGCCCGCAGACCCCCACAACCACCGGCCAGGGTTGTGGGGAAGAGGCCCTTGTCCTAATCAACATGGGGACAAGGTGCTTTAGGGGTCTTAGACCCCCAAAGCATCCTCCCAATGTTGAGGGCATGTGGCCTGGTACGGTTCAGGCGAGAGGGGGGGCCGCTCTCGTCCCCCCCTCTTTTCCTGCGGCCTGCCAGGTTGCGTGCTCGGATAAGGGTCTGGTATGGATTTTGAGGGGGACCCCACGCCATTTTTTTTGGCTAGGGTTCCCCTTAAAATCCATACCAGACCTCAAGGGTCTGGTATGGATTTTGAGGGGGACCCTACGCCATTTTTTTTTTTTTTTTTTTGGCTGGGATCCCCCTTAATATCCATCCCAGACCTGAAGGGCCTGGTTATTGAATTTGGGGGGACCCCTACGCTTTTTTTTTTTGTTTTTTATTAATGAATGACAGCTCTCTGTGTTACAGGAGCCATCAATTCATTAGCCGCGAGTGATTTAAATAGCTTTCTTCCTGCAAAAATGACACTTTTTTGCAGGGAAAGTTCTAAGCACAGGAAACCTGCCCTCCTTCACAGGCTACCTATAGACACCCCCCAGATGTGATACTGCAATGCTGTTCTAACAGCACGCACACACATATCCCCAGAAATAAAGAACATATTGTTGTCAGCAGTCAGCAGCACACTGACACGCTGACACTGTGAGTGAAACATAATATGCGAGGCCGCCGCCGCGGCGGCCTCTTATACCGTGGGGCGTGTATTAAAGCCCCTGAGCTATAATTGGCTACAGGCATCCTGCCTGTAGCCAATTATGGCTCTCCTCGCTGCCGGCGCTGTGATTGGCCAAGCATGCGGGGTCACAGTGCATGCTTGGCCAATCATCAGCCAGCATTGCACTGCGCGGGCCGCAATGCATTGCGGGGCCGCTCGCATCACACGAATTTGATGCGAGCGGTCCCAATAGTTCTGGGCTCGCCGAGCGAGCGAACACCCGGTGCTCGATTCGAACATGGGTTCGAATCGAACACCGGGCTCATCCTTACTGTGTAGGAGTTTGTCTTGGAGACAGACATCATGTTTTCTTGGTAACAATTACACAGACTGTCCTCAAGTAATGGGAACTTAGATACCATTGCAGGCCATTAAGTTGACAGTTGGATCAGTCTGTTGTTTTGTAATGGTGGTCAACAATAGCTTGACGACCTGACATACAGTATCTCACAAAAGTGAGAACAACCCTCACATTTTTGTAAATATTTTATTATATCTTTTCACGTGACACCACTAAAGAAATGTCACTTTGATACAATGTAAAGTAGTGAGTGTACAGCTTGTATAACAGTGTAAATTTTCTGTCCCCTCTAACTCAACACACAGCCATTAATGTATAAACCGCTGGCAACAAAAGTGAGTTCTCCCCTAAGTGAAAATTTCCAAATTGGGCCCAATTAGCCATTTTCCCTCCCTGGTATCATGTGACTCATTAGTGTTACAAGGTCCCAGGTGTGAATGGAGAGCAGGTGTGTTAAATTTGGTGTTATCGCTCTCAATCTCTCATACTGGTCACTGAAAGTTCAACATGGCACCTCATGGCAAAGAACTCTCTGAGGATCTGAAAAACAGAATTTTTGCTCTACATAAAGATAGCCTAGTGCTATACAAAGATTGCCAAGACCCTGAAACTGAGCTGCAGCATGATGCCCAAGACCATACAGCAGTTTAACAGGACAGGTTCCACTCAGAACAGGCTCATCATGGTCGACCAAATAAGTTGAGTGCACATGCTCATCGTCAGATCCAGAGGTTGTCTTTGGGAAATAGACGTATGAGTGCTGCCAGCATTGCTACAGAGGTTGAAGGGGTGGGGATCAGCCTGTCAGTGCTCAGACCATACTCTGTACACAGCATCAAATTAGTCTGCATGGCTGTCCTCCCAAAAGGAAGCCTCTTCTAAAGATGATGCACAAGAAAGCCCGCAAACAGTTTGCTGAAGACAAGCAGACTAAGGACATGGATTACTGGAACCATGTCCTGTGGTCTGATGAGACCAAGATAAACTTATTTGGTTCAGATGGTGTCAAACGTGTGTCGGGGCAACCAGGTGAGGAGTACAAAGACAAGTGTGTCTTGCGTACAGTCAAGCATGGTGGTGGGAGTGTCATGGTCTGGGTGCTGCATGAGTGCTGCCGACACTGGGGAGCTACAGTTCATTGAGGGAACCATGAATTCCAACATGTACTGTGACATACTGAAGCTGAGCATGGTCCTCTCCCTTTGGAGACTGGGCCACAGGGCAGTATTCCAACATACGACCCCAAACACCTCTCCAAGTTTACCACTGCCTTGCTAAAGAAGCTGAGGGTAAAGGTGATGGACTGGCCAAGCATGTCTCCAGACCTAAACCCTATTGAGCATCTTTGGGGCATCCTCAAACGTAAGGTGGATGAGCGCAAGGTCTATTGTTGTTGGCTACTGGAGAGTGTATTGATGTTGGCTGCTGGGGGATCTATTTTTGCTGGGGTAGAGGGGTTCCGTTGCTGCTGGGAGGAATCTACAGTTAAGGGAGTGGTCTATTGTTGTTGGCTGCTGGAGGGTCTGTTGATGCTGGCTGCTAGGAGATCTATTTTTGCCGGCGGGGGTCTACTAATGCTGGGGTGGATCTATTGGGGGTACTTTGTTGTATTTATTTGTATTTATTTATATGTAAATATTTATGAAAGTGGGTGTATTGTTGCTTTCTGCAGGGGATATATTTTACAGCTTATCATTAACAAAATTACATACAGATTACTTAGCACCATAGTTACATAGTAGATGAGGTTGAAAAAAGACACAAGTCCATCAAGTCCAACCTATGGGGCTGATTTACGAACGGTTTGCGGCCATGAGTTGCGGCGCACGACGATGCGCAATGGCCGTTTTCGTATTTACAAAACATTTGCGCCTGTAACACAGCATAATGCCCCATTTACTATTATCTTGCCAGCGCACGGGAGGTGGCGCTCGGTGCGCCATTATAGACATGGCGCACACATTATTCAACTCAGGATTAAAAGAAGGTGGAAGTGACAATATTATGGGGGTGATGTGGGGTGATGTGAGGAGGTATAGTTATAACTGTCCAAGTGACAAATATGCCCAAAATAGAATGAGAAAGTAACTTTCTCTGAACAAGCCGGCTGCGCCTGCAAGTACACTTAGAACTGCGTGAGGTCAGTGTATGCACTGCGCATGCACTAGCGGCATTTGTGCATGTTCAAGTGCTTTGGTTCACTGCGCCGGCAAAATCTTAGTAAATGTCAAGCCACGTAAATGCATTTTGCATAAGTTGAATGGGTGCACCTCTCAACTTGACTTTTTTTTTACGCTGGTTCACTTCTATGGTTTTTTGTTAGCATTAAGAAAAAAAAATCAAGGAAAAAAAATGCGTGGGGGTCCCCCAAAATTTCATTACCAGGCCCTTCAGGTCTGGTATGGATATTAAGAGGAACCCCGTGCCAAAAAAAAAAAATGGTCTGAGGGTCCCCCTCGAAATCCATACCAGGCCCTTCCGGTCTGGTATGGATATTAAGGGGAACCCCACACCAAAAAAAAAAAAATGGCATTGGGGTCCCCCTCAAAATCCATACCAGACCCTTATCTGAGCATGCAACCTGGCAGGTCGCAGGAAAAGAGGGGGGACGAGAGAGCGCCCCCCCTCCCGAACCTTACCAGGCCACATGCCCTCAACATTGGGAGGGTACCCCAAAGCACCTTGTCCCCATGTTGATGAGGACAAGGGCCTCATCCCCACAACCCTGGCCGGTGGTTGTGGGGATCTGCGGGCGGGGGGCTTATCGGAATATGGAAGTCCCCTTTAACAAGGAGACCCCCAGATCCCACCCCCCCCTGTGTGAAATGGTAAGGGGGTACAAAAGTACCCTTACCATTTCACCAAAAAAGTGACAAAAGACAGTTTTTGACAATTCCTTTATGAGAGGTGCACCCATTCAACTTATGCAAATGCATTTACGTGGCTTGACATTTACTAAGATTTTGCCGGCGCAGTGAACCAAAGCACTTGAACATGCACAAATGCCGCTAGTGCATGCGCAGTGCATACACTGACCTCACGCATTTCTAAGTGTACTTGCAGGCGCAGCCGGCTTGTTCAGAGAAAGTTACTTTCTCATTCTATTTTGGGCATATTTGTCACTTGGACAGTTATAACTATACCTCCTCACATCACCCCACATCACCCCCATAATATTGTCACTTCCACCTTCACAAGGGGACCCCCAGATCCCCCCCCCCTGTGTGAAATGGTAAGGGGGTAAAAAAGTACCCCTACCATTTCACCAAAAAAGTGGCAAAAGTGTTAAAAATTACTAGAGACAGTTTTTGACAATTCCTTTATTAAAGTCTTCTTCTTTCCATCTTCTTCCTTCTTCTTTCCTTCATCCTTCGGTTTCTTCCTACATCTTCTTCTTCTTCCGATCCTCTGCTTCCTCCACGGCATCTCTTCTTCCTCGCTTCGTTCTCGGGCCGCTCCGCGCAATGGGAGGCTCCCGCTGTGTGACGCTTCTCTTCTTCTGACAGTTCTTATATAATGTAGGGCGGGGCCACCCAGTGACCCTGCCCCCCTCTGACGCATGGTTTCATTATAGAAGTGTCAGAAAAAGAGAAGCGTCACACAGCGGGAGCCTCTCATTGCGCGGAGCGGCCCGAGAACGAAGTGAGGAAGAAGAGACGCCGTGGAGGACACCGGAGCAAGAAGCAGAGGATCGGAGGAAGAAGAAGATGGAGGAAGAAACCGAAGGATGAAGGAAAGAAGAAGGAAGAAGATGGAAAGAAGAAGACTTTAATAAAGGAATTGTCAAAAACTGTCTCTAGTAATTTTTAACACTTTTGCCACTTTTTTGGTGAAATGGTAGGGGTACTTTTTTACCCCCTTACCATTTCACACAGGGGGGGGGGGGGGATCTGGTGGTCCACTTGTTAAAGGGGGCTTCCAGATTCCGATTAGCCCCCCGCCGCAGACCCCCACAACCACCGTCCTGTATATCTACCTACCTTCAATAATGAGTTGGCCCACCCTTTGCAGCTATAACAGCTTCAACTTTTCTGGGAAGGCTGTCCACAAGGTTTAGGAGTGTGTATATGGGAATGTTTGACCATTCTTCCAGAAGCGCATTTGTGAGGTCAGACACTGATGTTGGAGAGAAGGCCTGGCTCGCAGTCTCCGCTCAAATTCATCCCAAAGGTGTTCTATCGGGTTGAGGTCAGGACTCTAAGTCAAGTTCCTCCACCCCAAACTCGCTCATCAATGTCTTTATGGACCTTGCTTTGTGTACTGGTCCAAATCATTTGGTGGAGGGGGATTTATGGAGTGGGGTTGTTTTTCAGGGTTGGGCTTGGCCCCTTAGTTCCAGTGAAGGGAACACTTAAGGTGTCAGCATACCAAGACATTTTGGACAATTTCATCCTCCCAACTTTGTGGGAACAGTTTGGGGATGGCCCCTTTCTGTTCCAACATGACTGCTCACCAGTGCACAAAGCAAGGTCCATAAAGACATGGATGAGCGAGTTTGGGGTGGAGGAACTTGAGTCCTGACCTCAACAAGATAGAAACACCTTTGAGATGAATTAGAGTGGCGACTGCAAGCCAGGGCTTCTCATTCAAGATCATACCTGACCTCACAAATGCACTTCTGGAAGAATGGTCAAACATTCCCATAGACACACTCCTAAACTTTGTGGACAGCCTTCCCAGAAGAGTTTATTTTTTTTTACACCATTAAGCAAAGTGCCATTTGCCTTTATTCTATTCTTACACCAGTTGGCAATGGAAACAAACATTTATAAATCCATTTACCGATGTAAACAACATGCACTGCATTTAAAAAAAAAAACACCCACACACTGTTTAGTGGTTTTCAAAAGACGTGAATCACTCCTCGGTGTATGGTTCCTTCTGATACTAATACCCATGAATGCACAAAAGTAAGTTAATTAACCTCTGAAAACATATATTTAAATTCCAAATCCCACAACACAAAGACTCTAATTTCAAGGATGAGCAGATTGAGTAAAAACGGCAAAATTTGATTATTGAGTAGTGTGAATGATGTCCGTTTTCTAAAGTAATGTTTTTTAGTGGTAAAAAGAAAGCACACGATTTTGACAGAGCTCTACTAATACGGAACATAGATTTTGTGCACATCCAAGAATGGTGGCATTGTGTTTGGGACTGGCCACTGCTGATTGAGAAACGACTTTATTTCAATAGAATTGTACGTTTTAAAATGAAACTCTGGGCAAAAAAAACCGTGATGAAGTCAGTCATTACACTAGCATCAAACACGGCAATTTTTGTTTTTTTACATAGTTACATGACCTGTTAACCACATCCGCCCCGGAAGATTTTACCCCCTTCCTGACCAGAGCACTTTTTGTGGTTCGGCACTGCATCGCTTTAACTGACAATTGCGCGGTCATGCGACGTTGTACCCAAACAAAATTTAAGTCCTTTTTTTCCCACAAATAGAGCTTTCTTTTGGTGGTATTTGTTCACCTCTGCGATTTTTTTTTTTTTGCGCTATAAAAAAAAAAACAGCGACAATTTTGAAAAAAAAAAGCAATATTTTTCACTTTTTGCTATAATAAATATCCCCCAAAATATATATATATAAAAAAAACAAAATTCTTTCTCCGTTTAGGCCGATACGTATTCTTCTACATATTTTTGGTAAAAAAAAAATGGCAATCAGCATATAATGATTTGTTTACGCAAAACAAAATAGGGGATAAATTTATAGCATTTTTATAAAACAAAGTTTCTATTAGTAATGGCGGTGATCTGCAATTTTTATCGTAACTGCGACATTGCGGCGGACACATCGGACATTTTTGACACTATTTTAGGACCAGTGACATTTATACAGCAATCGGTGCTATAAAAATGCACTGATTACTGTGTAAATGACACTGGCGAAAAGGGGTTAACACTAGGGGGCGATCAAGCCGTTAAGTGTGTCCTAGGTAGTGATTCTAACTGTGGTGGGGATGGGCCTACCACTGACATGACGGCGATCACTGCTCCCGATGACAGGGAGCAGTAGATCCCTGTCATGCTGCTAGGCAGAACAGGGAAATGCCTTGTTTACATAGGCATCTCCCCGTTCTGCCTCTCCGTGTCACGATTGCGGGCCCCCGGCGGACATCGAGTCCGCGGGACTGGCGGGCACGCTCACGTAGTACGTGGCGAGCGGGCGTGTGGGAGCCCTGCCGGCGGCATACACGCGCCCACTAATGACCCGTACACACAGTTGGACTTTCCGACGGCAAATGTGCGATCGGAGCTTGTTGTCGGAAATTTGACCGTGTGTAGGCTCCATCGGACATTTTCCATCGGGAATTTCCGACACACACAAAATTTGGGATCTGGATCTCAAATTTTCCGACAACAAAATCTCGTAAATTCCGATCGTGTGTACACAATTCTGAAGCACAAAGTTCCACGCATGCTTGGAATCAAGCAGAAGAGCCGCACTGGCTATTGAACTTAAAGAGGGACTGTACCTGAATTTTTTTTTAAAAGTCAGCAGCTACAAATACTGCAGCTGCTGACTTTTAAAAAATGGACACTTAAATGTCACAGGTTCCAGCGATGTCCGCAGCAGAGGCCGATCAATCGATCGGCTCTCTGCTGCTGCCGGCGCCATTCTCGTGAGGGAATCAGGAAGTGTTGCCTGTCCGGCTTCACTTCCCGGTTCCCTACTGCGCATGCGCAAGTCGCGCAGCGCAATGAGAATCGTCAGCGATGTCTGCCGGTACACGTGTGTGTCCCGGCAGACAGCGCGCCGGGACAGGAAGTTGCGTAAACTCCCGTCTTAGACAGGTATCTGCACCCCCCTCCCCCCTGAAAGGTGCCAAATGTGACACACGAGGGGGGGAGGGTTCCGAAAAGCGGAAGTCCCGCTTGAATTTTTCTTGGCTCATCGTACGTGTGTTGTACGTCACTGTGTTCCTGGCGATCGGAATTTCCGACCAACTTTGTGTGACCGTGTGTATGCAAGACAAGTTTGAGCCAACATCCGTCGGAAAAAAAACATGGATTTTGTTGTCGGAATGTGCGAACGTGTGTAGGTGGCATAAGCCGTGTCTTAAAGGGAATGTACAGGTACACCCATTTGCCCAGCTGTGCCATTGTGCCGACGTACTTCGTCGTGCACTGGTCGGCAAGCAGTTACATTTTACAAATGCAGCAATTTAGAATTTGGATGAAAGGTTTAGCACTGGGAAAAAAAATTTGAAAGATAAAATGTGCATTTTATATACAACTATATAGATCAGACCAAAATGAGGGACAAATGAGGAGGAATGAGGGACAGAAGGACATTGCTCCAAATCAGGGACAGTTGGGAGCTATGCCTACCTAAGTAGAGGGTGCTACCTCCCTATCATGTTTGTGCCCAAGTAGGGGACAGGGCATATGAGAGAATGCTTTTTGTTGTTTTTAGAAATCATTAATTGTTGCTGCGCGGGGGGCACTAAGAACGATCAGCCTTAAATCAATGTACAGGAATAGAACGGAGGATTACAATGCCGCGTACATATGACCGGACTTTCCGGCAAACTAGGTCCGACGGGATTAGTACGTCGGACAATAAGATCGTGTGTGGGCTAATCCGTTAGTTTTTCCTGTGGCAAAATCCGGCGGACCTAGAAATAGAACATGTTTCAAATCTATCCGACAGACTCAATTCCGATGGACTCAAATCAGGAAAACCGTTTGTCTGTGTGCTGGTCCGATGGACCAAATACGACGCAAGGGCAGCTATTGGCTACTGGCTATTTTTTTTGTCCGTTTACGTCACCACTTTCGTACGAACGGACTTTCGACCGGACTTATGCCCCGTACACACGGTCGGATTTTCCGACGGAAAATGTCCTATCGGAAAATGTTGTCGGAAATGCTGACCGTGTGTAGGTTCCATCGGACTTTTTCCGTCGGATTTTCCGACGGACAAAGTTTTATCTCCTGCTCTCAAATTTTCCGACAACAAAGTCCAATCGGACTTTTTCCGATCGTGTGTAGCGAATTCCGACGGACAAAGTGCCACACATACTCAGATCAAATTACGAGACCAAAGCTATTGGCTACTAGCCTCTACGTAGTTCCGTCGTACGCAACGAACGTCACCACGTTCAGAATGATCGGATTTTCCGACAACTTTGTCCGACCGTGTGTATGCAACACCAGTGTCGGACAAAAACCTGTCGGTAAAAATCCGACGGATTTTGTGGTCGGAATTTCCGACCATGTGTTCGGGGCATTAGTCCGTTTTTGTATGTGGGCAAGTCCGTTCGTTCAGAAAGTCCGTCGGAACTCCGCCGAAAAAAGTCGGACCTAGTTTGCCGGAAAGTCTGGTCGCGTGTGCGCGGCATTAGACTACATTTCTGCTTTAAACACAGTTGAGAAAATAAAGAAGAATACGTTAGCGGTGGAAGATATTAGAGAGGATCACAACAGCAGCTCTTTACCGTTCGCTCCCCCCCACAATCTCATAAAATCTCCCACGGGTTTTCTGAAAATGTCACAATGAGATGGATTTTTCCTTGCGAGGAAAGTAGGATACGAATATTTAATAAAAACAATGAGGATGTAGCAGAGCGCTAATCCTGGGATTATTCTCCGGCAAAACGTCACCATGATAGCGTATTAGAGGAATACGAAAATACACGATGGAGGCCATGGTTTTCTTAATGACTTTGCCGGTGGCTCCTAAGCTGAAGGTTCAGAGGTTAATAGCTTTGAATAGAACACGATAATCCCCTTCCACTAACTTCAGGCACTATATTAGTTTAAAAATACCACCCTCTGTGACTGCTTCCAAGTAGTTTACAAGCCATTAACACTATTAGCTGTTGCAATACAAGGTCACTAATACGCTGCATGCAAGATTCTTCTTCTGCTAATGGGAAGATCATTCTAATTATGTATTTTAAGACAGTTATTAGGAAGTCTCGTATTTTGAAGATGTGTTTTTGCCTCTACAGGACCAACTTTGCCTTACGGGTTAGTTGTATCAATAACATTAAATACATTTTCAAAGCAGAAGTTCAGGTAAAAAAAAAAGAATATATATATATATATACAGTACTATGCAAAAGTTTTAGGCAAGTGTGAAGACAGGCTGTAAAGTGAGAATGCTTTCAAAAATATCTACACTATATTACCAAAAGTATTGGGACACCTGCCTTTACACGCACTTGAACTTGAACCACTTGACCACCGGGCACTTAAACCCCCTTCCTACCAAGACTAATTTTCAGCTTTCATTGCTCTCACACTTTGAATGACAATTACTCAGTCATGCAACACTGTACCCATATGAAATGTTTATCCTTTTTTTCACACAAATAGAGCTTTCTTTTGGTGGTATTTAATCACCGCTGGGTTTTTTATTTTTTGCACTATAAATCAAAAAAGACAGAAAATTTGGTAAAGAAAAAAAAAAAAAATCTTTGTTTCTGTTAAAATTTATTGCAGAGTATTGTCGAGTATTGGCAGAGTATTGCAGGGTATTGCAGAGTATTCATAGAGTATTGCACATTACTGCAGAGTATTGCAGAGTATGGGCACAAAGCAGCGCTGTGGGCACTACAGATCCAGCCCACAGCGCTGCTACAAATGATCTCTCCCCTTTTCCCTTCTCCCCTCGCACTGTACCGATCGGTACAGAGATGGGAGGGAGGAACCGGCGTCATTATAATGACGCCGGTTTGTTTACAAGTGATCGATCCATCATTTACTGTATCATTTTTGATTTAATTGTTGTCTATAAAGACATATGACTAATATTTCTGTGCATTCTATGGACTTGACCTTTTTGCCTTATATCTTCCAGGCTTTTATGATCCCTCTAAGTGTCATGATTATGTCTACCTGGTTCTGAGTAAGCCTTCGGGCGAAACGCGTCAACTAGCATTTATGACATATCATATGACATTAATTAATTAATCTTTTCTGTATTTATGTAAATGTGTTTAATGAGATTGTAGACTATTATATATTTTGTACTAAATAAACAATTTTATATATATTTTGTATAGTATATGTTTGCATATTGTGTTCAGGTACCGGTATAGTCTGTCAAGTCAGTTCTCCCTTTTCTTTTTTTCTAAGGATTTTTTATTTAAAAAAAGAAAAAAGCCTGAACATTTGGAAAAAAAAAAAAAAGTTTTTCTTAGTTTCTGTCAATAAATTTTGTAAATAAGTAATTTTTCTCCTTCACTGATGGGCACTGATGAGGTGGCACTTATGGGCACTGATTAGGTGGCACTGATGAGGAGGCACTAATATGCCGCACTTATGGGCACTGATTAGGTGGCACTGATGAGGAGGCACTAATATGCCGCACTTATGGGCACTGATAGGTGGCACTGATATGTGGCACTGATGAGGACTGATAGGCAGCACTGATGGGCACTAATAGGTGGCACTGGTGGGCACTGATAGGCGGCACGGATAGGCAGCACTGATGGGCATTGATGGGTGGCACTGATGGGCATTGATGGCAGCACTGATAGGCAGCACCGATAGCCAGCACTGACTGGCATCACTAATGGGCACTGATTGGTGGCACTTGTGGGCACTGGTGGGCACTGATTGGTGGCACTTGTGGGCACTGATTGCTGGCACTGATTGCTGAAATTTCTATATTGTAATCAGGGCACTGATGATCATGTGTAGATGTCCCCCTGCAAGGAGATGCCACTGATCGTCTCTCCTCGCCACACACTCTATCAGTGTGAGATGAGGAGCACCGATTACCGGCATCTCCGTGTTTACATGTGACCAGCTGTGATTGGACACAGCCGATCACATGGTTAAAGAGCCATGGCTCTTTACAGAGATCGGGGTCACGCTGTGTCCTAGCAACATGGCACAGCCCCGGGTGCGTGACTGCGGCCGTTCTAGGATGACATCATATGACAGGAACAGAACAGAACGAGAGCCCTGTCATTTGACGGTGGGCAGGCGGCAAGTGGATAAAGACAAGGCTGAGCCAATTTGGGGTGGAGGAACTTGACTGGCCTGCACAGAGTCCTGACCTCAACCTGATAAAGCACCTTTGAGTTGAATTAGAGCATAGACTGCACATCAGTGCCTGACCTCACAAATGGACTTCTGGAAGAATGGTCAAACATTCCCATAGACACTCCTAAACCTTGTGGACAGCCTTCCCAGAAGAGTGGAAGCTGTTATAGCTGCAAAGGGTGGGCCAACTCAATAATGAACCCTACGGACTAAGACTGGGATGCCATTAAAGTTCATGTGCGTTCAAAAGCAAGGGTCACAATACTTTTGAAAATATAGTGTATATATATATATATATATATATATATATATATATATATATATATATATATACATACAGTACTATGCAAACGATTTGGGCAGGTGTGAAGAAATGCTGTAAAGTAAGAATGCTTTAAAAATTACTTATTTTAATTGTTTATTTTTTTTATCAACTTAAAAAATGCAAAGTGAGCGAACAGAATAAAAATCTAAAATCAAATCAATATTTTTTGTGACTACTCCTTGGCTTCAAACCAGCATTGATTTTTATACTTGCACACTTAGTACACTTGCACAACGTCAGGGATTTTGTAGGCTTGAAGTCAGGTGTATGATTAACCAATTATACTAAGCAGATGCTAATGATCATCAATTTCATGTGTATGTTGAAACACAGTCATTAACAGAAACAGCTATGCAGGAGGCTTGAAACTGGGTGAGGAACAGCCAAACTCTGCTACTAAGGCGAGGTTGTGGAGTTTCATGTCACAGGTCATACACCATGGCAAGACTGAGCACAGCAACAAGACACAAGGTAGTTATTGTGCATCAGCATGTTCTCTGCTGTTGTGCTGTTCAAGAAGCAACTTTGAGGTCTGTAGATTCAGTGGTTGGCCAAGGAAACTTAATGCAGCGGATGAAAGACACATCATCCTTACTTCCCCTCCAAATTGGAAGATGTCCAGCAGTGCCATCAGCACCAAACTGGTGTACCCAGTAGGACCCATCTACTGTCAGGAAAACTCTGTCCGGAAGTGGTTTTCGTGGAAGAATTGCGCCCAAAAAAAAAAAAAAAACATACCTTCCAATGTAGAACTATGCATGAAAACAGGAACTGGGGTGCAGAAAAATTGCAGCAGGTGCTCTGAACCGATGAGTCAAATTTGTTAGTATTTGGCTGTAGTAGGAGAGAGTTTGTTCACTGAAGGGCTGGAGAGCCGTACAATAATGAGTGTCTGCAGTGAAACATTGTATGGAAAAAGTATCCTGTTCTTTTTGTATTGCTTCCTTTGTGTGAAATCCCTGGTGTTCCTGCCCATCCCTCTGCTTTTCTATTAAAAAATGTCCACACTAAGCAGGAGGGCACAGCGTGGTCAGTTCTCTAATTATACTGGTAACTCAGCCTGCACAGCCTTTCACTGGGAAGATTAGAGTGCTGCAGTTTCTCTTCCCCAGCTCCTATACAGCTAAGAACAGAGGGGAAATTATTACTTATTAAAAGGGGTAAGGGTAATATATATATATATATATATATATATATATATATATATATATATATATATTTATTTATTTATTTTTTTAAATCTATACACATATGTTTTGCCTTTCATTTCTGAAATGGGTTGTTTTACAAGGTGAGGGTTTACAATCACTTAAAGTGTTACTAAACCCTTGTTTTTGTAAATACCCTTGGATTGTGGGCTCCTTGAGGGTAGGGACTGATGTGAGTGTGCAATGTACAGGGATAGGGACAATTGTGGACACTCACTCAGGTTGAACTGGATGGACTGATGTCTTTATTCAACCTTACCAACTATGAAACTATGTTATACTTACCTGCTCTGTGCAATGCACTCCAGGCCCCTCCTCTTCATCAGGTGCTCCCAGGGAAAGTCCTTTTACCTAGGGGGCATCTATTGACCTACCCCCCCCCCCCCCAGCTCCTGTTTTACCAGATTTGATTGACAGTAGTAGGAGGCAATAGCTCCCACTGCTATCAGTCTGTCCAATAAGGAGAGAGACAGCGGCGGGAGCTGCTGCGCTCATGCACATAGCTGGATCGGATAAGGAAAGGAGCTCAGGTAAGGAAAAGGGGGGTCTGGGGGGCTGCTTCAGCACAGAAGGTTTTTCACCTTAATGCATAGAATGAACCACTGCGTCCTCCAATTGAGTCCCCAGGCTCTTCTTGAGATACCAGCCTTGTTGCTCGGTCCTCTCTCAGAAAAGTCCTCCCCTGGTTTCTCCAATTGCTTGGCTTCTCCCCGCAGGCAAGACAGCACAGGACCACCCCTGGATCAGAAGGCCCCAGAACTTCTGGGCCTACTTTCAGTGACGAAGCCTCGGGTCAGCCGGCCCCGAGACAGTTGAGTGGGGACGGTACACCTTAGGCCAGGAGGGCCATCAGGTCAGGGAACAACTCTGGACCACAGTGTCTGTCCTTTAATTACCCTCTCCCAGATGCACAGCAGGTAAACCACATCCACTGGGCTGTTTCTGGGGCAAAGAGGCACCTAAAACACCCAGCCTGTTGCATTTTCAACAGTGGCCAATGATGAGAGCGCCACCCACGGCCAAGTGGAAAACTAGACAACCCAGCTGAACTGGAACAAAAAACAGAAATTTAACATAATCAGTCTGAACTAAACTTCAGCTCAGACAAATCTAAATTTTCACTTATAGCGTCTGCCCATTAGGAGCAGGGCGCTACATATATAAATATATATATATTTGGGCTGTTACTGATTAAAATTTTCGTGTTCGATTAGTCGATTTTTGTTAATCGATTAATCGACTAATTTCGATTAATTATAATGCACATACAGATCCAACTACTTTTAGCTGATCTCCTTGCATTGCAACTCTGCATTAGTCAGTGGTAAATGTGGTATACACTATATACAATCACCCGACACTAGTTAGTTTCCACAATCCATGACTTAACTTCACAGTTCACACAAATACGTTTTAAATTCAAACTGTAGCACTGACGTAAGTCATTTTTTTTCCACAGTAGCGTGACAATCCCTCCACCTCGGGTCTAACTAATCACTCTCACCTTATGGCATGGACCCCTGTGCAAGCAGTTGGTCATGCAAGCGGGTATCAAAAAGGTTAACACGGACCATAAACTTCTCTCACGTCTCCTTAGATCTCAGCAAGGATGCCAGGTCATGGGTAGAAAGAAAAGATCTAAGTGCTCACCGCTTAAGTATAAGATGACATTTTTGTGTGTTCAAACACAAACTACTCACATAAAGATGATAAAAACACAGCATGTAAAGCCGACAATCGTGTTGGTTCCGTAGGGCAGCAGCGGGTGACGTCATGTGTAGCTCCTCCCCCCGTACGCGTTACGTTCAATCAGAACTTCGACGTCACGGAACTCCTCCCCCCTTCCCTTCGTTAGCAAACGGAGGCACTTGGGAAAGGGGGGAGGAGTCCGGTGACGTCACGGACATCAACGTCACCAGACTCCTCCCACCTTCCCCAAGTGCCTCTGTTTGCTATTGAAGGGAAGGGGGAGGAGTCCGGTGACGTTGAAGTTCTGATTGAACGTAACGCGTCTCCGACGGAACTCCCTGAAAACCTGGCAGAGAGGTGAGTACCGATCAAAAGAATTTTGATTGATCAAAAAAATGTATCGATTAATCGGGGAATTAATCTTTAATTTCCACAGCCCTAATATATATATATATATATATATATATATATATATATATATATATATATATATATATACCGTATTTATCGGCGTATAACACGCACTTTTTCCCCCTTAAAATCGGGGGAAAGTCGTGGGTGCGTGTTATACGCCGATACCCCAAAAAAAAGTGGCCAAAAAATTAAAACGGCGCCGAAAAAACAGCGGCCGCCGCCGAAAAAAAACGAGCGCCGCCGGAAAAAAAACGAGCGCCGCCGAAAAAGACCGATCTGTCTGTTCCGCTCTGCTCGCAGTCCCGCCTCCCTGCGCTTGCTTCCGAAACAGCAGGGAGGCGGGACTGCGAGTGGAGCCGGAAAAGCCCGAGCCGTCTGTTCCGCTCTGCTCGCAGTCCCGCCTCCCTGCGTTCGCTTCCGAAACAGCAGGGAGGCGGGACTGAGAGCAGGAGCCGAACAGACGGCTCGGGCTTTTCCGCCGACGCTCGTTTTTTTTCGGCCGCGCGGTCTTTCTAGGCGGCAATTTCAAATGCGCAAAAGATGGAAATGACGCTGACAAGCTGCAGATCACACTGGGCAAGCTGCACATCACACTGGGCAAGCTGCACATCACACTGGGCAAGCTGCAGATCACACTGGGCAAGCTGCACATCACACTGGGCAAGCTGCAGATCACACTGGGCAAAGCTGCAAATGACGCTGACAAGCTGCAAATGACGCAGCTTGCTGGGCAAGCTGCAAATCACGCTGGGCAAAGCTGCAAATGACGCTGGGCAAGCTGCAAATGACGCTTAAATGTAAGTGTTTTTTTCCCCTAAACTTCCCTCCTAAAACTTTTTTTCCTTAAAATGCCCTCCTAAACTTGGGGTGCGTGTTATACGCCGGTGCGTGTTATACGCCGATAAATACGGTATATATATATATATATATATATATATATATATATATATATATATATATATATATATATATATAATTTATATTTTTTGCATTTAAGTGTAAATGTGAGATCTGAGGTCTTTTTGACCCAAGATCTCATATTAAATAGGGCCTGTCATGCTTTTTTCTATTACAAGGGATGCTTACATTCCTTGTAATAGGAATACAAGTTTTAATTATAATTTTTTTTTAAAACAGTGTAAAAATTAAAAATAAAAAAAGTTAAATAAATAAGATTTTTCTTTTAAAGAGCCCCGTCCCGCCGTGGCTCGTGTGCAGAAGCAAACCAATACGCAAGTTGCGCCCACATATGTAAACGGTGTTCAAACCACACACGTGAGGTATCGTCATGATCACTAGCAATAATTCTAGCAAAAGACCTCCCCTGTAACTCAAAACTGGTAACTTGTAGAACTTTTTAAACTTTGCCTATGAAGATTTTTAAGTGGGAAAGTTTGTCGCCATTCCACGAGCGGGAGCAATTTTGAAGCGTGACATGTTGGGTATTAATTTACTTGGCGTGACATTGTCTTTCACAATCTAAAAAAAAAAATTGTGCTAACTTTACTGTTTTCTCTTTTTTTAATTAAAAAAAGTGTTTTTTTTTCCCCAAAAATTGTAATTGGAAGACAGCTGCACAAATACGGTGTGACATAAAGTATTGCAATGACCGCCATTTTTAACTCTAGGGTGTCTGAAAAAAATATATAATGTTTGGCGGGTTCTAAGTATTTTTCGAGCAAAAATAAAAAATATAATATTTTAACCTGTAAACACCAAGTTCAAAAAATAGGCCTGGTCCTTATGTGGTTAAAGTGAAAAACCTTAAGGCTTTGGAACCACTTTAAGCCTTAGCTAATCTGAAAATGGTAGGGTAGGGTTTTTCAACTAGGTGGCTATGATTGGCCTCACAAACACATGGAACATAGCTTAAAGCTTCTACAGCTGGCTGGAAATTATATACCGGTATATAGTCATATGCATTACTTCATATATACATTTCTAGAAAACAAAAAATGTTTTTAGGTTATTGATTGGAGATGAAGTGCATGCAGAAACCTACTGTGCCAGCTTATTTCATGTGAAAAAATAGCACATGAAAGGACTTTTTTTCCAAGAAAGCCTCTCGTGTACCTACGGTAAGCTTCTATATAAAAAACATACAGGCTTCTGGCATTGCATTATAATATCACCACAGAGCAGTAGACATGGGAGCCGTCAAAAAATTTGTTTAGTTTTGTTCCGTTTCGTATAAAAAAAAAAAATCGTAATTCGTGTACGAAATTTAATTTGGGTTCGTACGAAATACGAATTTCATACGAATCGTTACGAATATCGACACTCTACGAATAATAACGAATTATCCGAAAACGTATTAACATTACATAACACAAGTCTATTGTCTATTGTTCACCAATCACTCAGAGGAAGTTCGAAATTTCGTATTTCGTACTTCCTCTGAGTGATTGGTGAACAATAGACAATAGACTTGTGTTATGTAACGTTAATATGTTTTCGGATAATTCGTTATTATTCGTAGAGTGTCGAAATTTATTATACTGAATCTCAAATTCATTTGAATCATTCGTTATATCCGCTATAATTTCTTTCATATTAGTTGAAATTCATCATTTGGTAGTTTGGATTCGGATAATTTGGATCCAAAATTCGTAAACAAAATTTCGTACAGAATTCGTATTCGTAAAAATTCGTAATTCGGATTCGTACGAATGTACGAATTTCGAAAAATTCGTACGAATTTCCGATTCATACGAAACTAATCGCACATGTCTACAGAGCAGTTAGATATCAAGGCAAAGGATCTACATATAGCGTAATATGAAGAGTTTCTTGAAAGGTATAACATACTCTTGTATAACAGCAGTTCCTTTTTTTAATGTGCAAAGGTAAAAAAAATGTTTTTTTAGGGGTATTAAAGTGGATCTAAACTCTAGCTGGATGATATTATGGGGTTGTTTTACTAAAGGCAAATAGACTGTGCTCTTTTGCAAGTGCAGTTGCTCCAGAGCTTAGTAAATGAGGTAAGGCTTCACTTTTCAAAGAATACCCAATTACGTGCAAAGGAAAATAAAAAAAACAGCATTTTTGCTTGCACTTGATTGGATGGACGTCAGCAGAGCTCTCCCTCATTTATTAAGATCTGGGGCAACTGCACTTGCAAAGTGTGCGGTCTATAAATCAACCCCTATGTATGCTAAAACACTTTATCATAAACAACTGCCAGACATGCTGTCTTCACCTTCTTTGATCTTTTGTTGCATTTAACCCAACCCTAACCTCAAACGCTAACCCTGACACCAACCCTACCCTAACCCTAAGCACTAACCCTGTACTAATACTAACGCCAACCCAATCCCAACCTCAAACCCTAACCCTGACCCCAACCTTACCCTAATCCTGAGCATTAACCCTGTCCTAATACTAACTCCAACCTTAAAACCCAACCTTAACCTCAAACCCTAACCCTGACACAAATACTACCATGACCCTAAGCACTAACCCTGTACTAATACTAACTCCAACCCTAAAACCCAACCCTAACCTCAAACCCTAACCCTAACACCAACCCTACCGTAACCCTAAGCACTAACCCTGTCCTAATACTAACTCCAATCCTGAAACACAACCCTAACCTCAAACCCTAACCCTGACACCAACCCTACCCTAACCCTAAGCACTAACCCTGTACTAATACTAACTCCAACACTAACCTCAAACCTTAAACCTAAGCACTAACCCTGTCCTAATACTAACTCCAACCCTGAAACCTGATCCTAACCTCAAACCCTAACCCTGACACCAACCCTGTCCTAATACTAACTCCAACCCCGAAACCCAATCCTAACCTCAAACCCTAACCCTGACACCAACCCTAACTTAACCTCAAGCACTAACCCTGTACTAATACTAACTGCAACCCTGAAGCCCAACCCTAACCCTGACACCAACCCTACCCTAACCTTAGTGCTCCTGATTGTCAACAACTTTTGACAAACTCCGGGAACCCAGTCCAAGAATACCAAAACCTCTAGAAAACCTCAGTTTTTTCGGTTCTAAATTGATATTAAGAGCCGCACAATGTGCATATGTGCAAACCCTATGTCACTTCTACTTCCAACTCCACAGTTGCAGGGCCTCGCAATGTCGCACTCTATTGCCCCTTACACACAGACTATCGGACCATGTTGTCGGAAAATCCGACCGTGTGGGGGCTCCATCAGACTTTTTCCGTCGGAATTTCCGACGGAAAAAATTTGAGATCCTGCTCTCAAATTTTCTGACAACAAAGTCCGATCGGACTTTTTCCGATCGTGTATATCGAATTCCGACAGACAAAGTGCCACGCATGCTCAGATCACATTACAAGACCAAAGCTATTGGCTACTAGCCTCTACGTAGTCCCGTCGTACGCAACGAACTTCACCACGTTCAGAATGATCGGATTTTCCGACAACTTTGTCCGACCGTGTGTATGCAACACCAGTGTCGGACAAAATCCGTCGGAAAAAATCCGACGGATTTTGTGGTCGGAATTTACGACCGTGTGTACGGGGCATAAGTGATTATTTTTTTTTCCTAGCAAAAGAACGTTCTTTTTTCTGACACCCATACCTTGTAATTAACTATGGTACCTTATGACCTGACATTTTCAGTTTGTACCGTATAATAGAAAATGGCACTTACTAAGATTGAGCTGACAGCTGCCACTGCTACTGCCACTGAGGCCACTGCTCATTTCATTAACCATGCATGGGGGCAGCAAACTGGGGGATCCTTTGGTGTTTCCCAGTGCTGATGTCCCCTCAAGTCACAATATACTATGATTTCTGTAGAGGAGCTGCTTTTCACATCTGTCAATGGAACTGACTCTATCTATGACCATTAATAATGACAGTGAGTCAATTAGTGTGTAATTACACCGTTGATTTTAATCTCTTGCTACAGAGAAATTTAACTGCAGTGCTATAGGTGGCAGAGACTAAATGCATTTTTCATTGTGTAGCAATTTGGCATACATTCTCACCATCATTAGTAGAAATGCTTTCATCTAGTATAAGTTAATTTATACATTTTCAAAACCCTTCTCAATAACAATCTAAATATTAACAAGAACAATGCCCTGTGCAGAGGATATCATAATAAATGTCCTCCTTTTGAGAGCCACAAGTCGGTACTTTGCACTGGCACTTAATTGCAACTGTCATTGACCATTTCCACTGTTGGACCAGTATTACCCAATCATGTTGTCATGAATGGCTGGAGGCTTTATTATCAAAATTAGCCTTCAGCCTGCAGCTGCCAATGCAGACGGATGGTGACAGTGTTCATCTTAGTACTGTAAATTACTGACATATACAATTACAGTATTAAAAAACTAAAACAAATTATATATACAGTATATATATATATATATATATATATGCTTTGTGCTAGATGTGAACAAATGAATTACCCTGGGAGGAGGAGGATCTGTGCTAAAATAGGGATTGGGGGAGGATGTTTGCTGGGAAAAGAAATTTGGGGGGATTTGTTGTGCTGGGAAGGGGGATTGGTGGGGGAAAGAAGATTTGTGCATGGGGCATTTGGAAAGGGGGAATTGGGTGGGAGAGGATTTGTACTAAAATGGGGGTTTGGGCTGGGATGGAGGATTTGCCGGGTGGAAGAGGATTTATTCTGAGAGGGGTACTGTGGGAAAGGAGGATTGTTGGTGTGAGGGGGGATTTGCATGGGAGGATTTGTTCTGGGAGGGTTATCGTGCAAATTAATGCTTTTCTTGAGAGGAGGGAGTGGTAAAGTGGAGGAAAGTATTGCTTGTGGGGGTTGCACTCTAAACCCAACACTGACTCCTGCACTCTTTTTGTTTTGTAGACTGGACTCTTACTATGCATTACATACCTGTCCCATGCAATCTGTGCATTACATACTCCCGACCCTGCATTCTGTGCATTTCATACTCATGTCCCCTGCATCCTGTACATTACATACACATGTCCCCTGTAGTCTGTGCTTTACACACTCCTGTTCCCTGCATTCTGTACATTACACACTCCTGTCTACTGCGTTTTATGCATAACACTCCTGCCCCCTGTGTTCTATGCATAACACTCCCGCCCCCTGCGTTCTATGCATAACACTCCTGCCCCCTGCATTCTGTGCATTACATACTCCTGACCCCTGCATTCTGTGCATTACACACTCCTGACCCTGCATTCTGTGAATTACATACTCCTGACCCCTGCATTCTATGGATAACACTCCTGTCCCCTGTATTCTGTGGATAACACTCCTGTTCCCTGCATTCTGTGCATTACACACTCCTGTTCCCTGCATTCTGTGCATAACACTCCTGCCCCCTGCATTCTATGCATAACACTCCTGCCCCCTGCATTCTGTACATTACATACTCCTGACCCCTGCATTCTGTGAATTACACACTCCTGACCCTGCATTCTGTGCATTACATACTCCTGCCCCCTGCGTTCTATGCATAACACTCCTGCCCCCTGCATTCTGTACATTACATACTCCTGACCCCTGCATTCTGTGAATTACACACTCCTGACCCTGCATTCTGTGCATTACATACTCCTGACCCCTGCATTCTATGGATAACACTCCTGCCCCCTGCATTCTGTGGATAACCCCCCTGTCCCCTGAATTATGTGCATTACATACTCCTGACCCTTGCATTCTATGGATAACACTCCTGTCCCCTGCATTCTGTGCATTACATACTCCTAAACCCTGCATTACGTGCATTACATACTCCTGACTCCTGCATTACGTGCATTACATACTCCTGACCCCTGCATTCTGTGGATAAGACTCCTGTTCCCTGCTCCCCGCAGCCACCATTAATTGTGGAAGAGAGTTCCACAGCCTTGTTGCCTTGACAGTGAAGAACCCCCTGCACAGTTTAAGGTTAAACTGCTTCTCCTCCAGTCAAATGGGCTTACCTGTACGTCCCCTTTAATTGGCTGGGCTAGCGGGCTTGTGCGCCCGTCACGTACAGCGTGACCATGCCGTGGGACCCGCGGACTCGATGTCCGCCGGTCTCCCGTCAATCGTGTTATGGAGCCGCACCATGGGGAGATGTAAACAAAGCATTTCCCCGTTCTGCCTTGTGACATGACAGAGATCACTGCTTCCTGTCATCGGGAGCAGTGATCGCTGTCATGTGAGTAGTAGCCCATTTCTCCCCCCCCCCACAGTTACAATCACTCCATAGGACACACTTAACCCCTTCAGCACCCCCTAGTGTTTAACCCCTTCCCTGTCAGTGTCCTTTACACAGTAATCAGTGCATTTATATAGCACTGATCACTGTATAAATGACAATGGTCCCAAAATAGTGTCAAAAGTGTGTGATGTGTCTGCCATAATGTCGCAGTCACAATAAAAATCACAGATCGCCGCCATTACTACTAAAATAAATAATAATAAAAATTCCAAAAATCTATCCCCTATTTTGTAGACGCTATAACTTTTGCACAAACCAATTGTTATATACGCTTATTGTGATTTTTTTTTTACCAAAAATATGTAGAAGAATACATATCGGCCTAAACTGAGGAAAATTTTTTTTTTTATATATATTTTTGGGGGATATTTACCATGATAGCAAAAAGTAAAAAATATTGCTTTTTTTTTCAAAATTGTCCCTCTTTTTTCGTTTATAGCGCAAAAAAATAAAAACCGCAGAGGTGATCAAATACCACCAAAAGAAAGCTCTATTTGTGGGAAAAAAAGGACGTCAATTTTGTTTGGGTGCAACGTTGCATGACCGCGCAATTGTCAGTTAAAGCGACGCAGTGCCAAATCGCAAAAAAATGGCCGGGTCATTCAGCAGCCAAATCATCTGGGGCTGGTGGTTAATGCATAGAATCCATTAGGATAAAAAAAAAAAAAAACTTTTTGACTTTACAACTACTTTAAATACAGACCAAAAGAAGGCTCAAAAAATGTAATAAAAATGTATTTGGGTACAGTGTTGCATGAAAATACAGCACTGAAAAATGAATACTAGTCTGGTAATGAAGGGATATTACAGGCTGGTAATCAAGTGGTTTATACAACTTCAAAGTTTTTTTAGAAAAAGGGAAAAAAATCATAGAGTTATTGTAAATGTAGCCAATGCCTATGGACTAAGGATGGGCCCGGTGCTCGATGCGAACCCACGTTCGCATCGAGCACCGGGCGTTCGCTCGCTCGGCGAGCCCAGAACTATTTTGGCCGCTCGCATCACGTTCGTGTGATGCGAGCGGCCCCGCAATGCATTGCGGCCGGCGCGGCCGACGCAGTGCATTGCTGGCTGATGATTGGCCAAGCATGCACTGTGACCCCGCATGCTTGGCCAATCACAGCCCCGGAAACTCGAAGAGCCATAATTGGCTACAGGCAGGACGCCTGTAGCCAATTACAGCTCAGGGGCTGTAGTACACGCCCCCCCCTATAAAACGCCGCCACGCCGTCTGCGCCGGTCACATGCTGTTCCGGCGCAGATTGAGCAGGCAGATTCTGTGACACTCTGCTGCATTTAGATAGTTAGAGAGATTCACTTACAGAGATTGAGTTAGATAGATTCAGTTACAAAGATTGATTGAGAAAGAGGGGCTTGTAGTGTGCTCGTGGCAGGCAGGCAGAGCTCCTATATTTTGTTACCAGAAGCACCTATAGGACTTGTAGTGTGTTCGTGGCAGGCAGGCAGAGCTCCTATATTTTGTTACCAGAAGCACCTATAGGACTTGTAGTGTGTTCGTGGCAGGCAGGCAGAGCTCCTATATTTTGTTACCAGAAGCACCTATAGGACTTGTAGTGTGTTCGTGGCAGGCAGGCAGAGCTCCTATATTTTGTTACCAGAAGCACCTATAGGACTTGTAGTGTGTTCGTGGCAGGCAGGCAGAGCTCCTATATTTTGTTACCAGAAGCACCTATAGGACTTGTAGTGTGTTCGTGGCAGGCAGGCAGAGCTCCTTCATTTTGTTCCCAGAGGCACCTATAGGACTTGAAGTGTGTTAGTCCCATTACACACACAGAGCTATATTTTCTTCCCAGAAGCACCTATAGGACTTGAAGTGTGTTAGTCCCATTACACACACAGAGCTATATTTTGTTCCCAGAAGCACCTATAGGACTTGAAGTGTGTTAGTCCCATTACACACACAGAGCTATATTTTGTTCCCAGAAGCACCTATAGGACTTGAAGTGTGTTAGTCCCATCACACACACAGAGCTATATTTTCTTCCCAGAAGCACCTATAGGACTTGAAGTGTGTTAGTGGCATCACACACACAGAGCTATATTTTGTTCCCAGAAGCACCTATAGGACTTGAAGTGTGTTAGTCCCATCACACACACAGAGCTATATTTTGTTCCCAGAAGCACCTATAGGACTTGAAGTGTGTTAGTCCCATCACACACACAGAGCTATATTTTGTTCCCAGAAGCACCTATAGGACTTGAAGTGTGTTAGTCCCATTACACACACAGAGCTATATTTTGTTCCCAGAAGCACCTATAGGACTTGAAGTGTGTTAGTCCCATTACACACACAGAGCTATATTTTCTTCCCAGAAGCACCTATAGGACTTGAAGTGTGTTAGTCCCATCACACACACAGAGCTATATTTTCTTCCCAGAAGCACCTATAGGACTTGAAGTGTGTTAGTGGCATCACACACACAGAGCTATATTTTGTTCCCAGAAGCACCTATAGGACTTGAAGTGTGTTAGTCCCATCACACACACAGAGCTATATTTTGTTCCCAGAAGCACCTATAGGACTTGAAGTGTGTTAGTCCCATCACACACACAGAGCTATATTTTGTTCCCAGAAGCACCTATAGGACTTGAAGTGTGTTAGTCCCATTACACACACAGAGCTATATTTTGTTCCCAGAAGCACCTATAGGACTTGAAGTGTGTTAGTCCCATTACACACACAGAGCTATATTTTCTTCCCAGAAGCACCTATAGGACTTGAAGTGTGTTAGTCCCATCACACACACAGAGCTATATTTTGTTCCCAGAAGCACCTATAGGACTTGAAGTGTGTTAGTCCCATCACACACACAGAGCTATATTTTGTTCCCAGAAGCACCTATAGGACTTGAAGTGTGTTAGTCCCATTACACACACAGAGCTATATTTTCTTCCCAGAAGCACCTATAGGACTTGAAGTGTGTTATTCCCATTACACACACAGAGCTATATTTTCTTCCCAGAAGCACCTATAGGACTTGAAGTGTGTTAGTCCCATTACACACACAGAGCTATATTTTCTTCCCAGAAGCACCTATAGGACTTGAAGTGTGTTAGTCCCATCACACACACAGAGCTATATTTTGTTCCCAGAAGCACCTATAGGACTTGAAGTGTGTTAGTCCCATCACACACACAGAGCTATATTTTGTTCCCAGAAGCACCTATAGGACTTGAAGTGTGTTAGTCCCATCACACACACAGAGCTATATTTTGTTCCCAGAAGCACCTATAGGACTTGAAGTGTGTTAGTCCCATTACACACACAGAGCTATATTTTGTTCCCAGAAGCACCTATAGGACTTGAAGTGTGTTAGTCCCATTACACACACAGAGCTATATTTTCTTCCCAGAAGCACCTATAGGACTTGAAGTGTGTTAGTCCCATTACACACACAGAGCTATATTTTCTTCCCAGAAGCACCTATAGGACTTGAAGTGTGTTATTCCCATTACACACACAGAGCTATATTTTGTTCCCAGAAGCACCTATAGGACTTGAAGTGTGTTAGTCCCATTACACACACAGAGCTATATTTTGTTCCCAGAAGCACCTATAGGACTTGAAGTGTGTTAGTCCCATCACACACACAGAGCTATATTTTGTTCCCAGAAGCACCTATAGGACTTGAAGTGTGTTAGTGGCATCACACACACAGAGCTATATTTTGTTCCCAGAAGCACCTATAGGACTTGAAGTGTGTTAGTCCCATCACACACAGAGAGCTATATTTTGTTCCCAGAAGCACCTATAGGACTTGAAGTGTGTTAGTCCCATCACACACACAGAGCTATATTTTGTTCCCAGAAGCACCTATAGGACTTGAAGTGTGTTAGTCCCATTACACACACAGAGCTATATTTTGTTCCCAGAAGCACCTATAGGACTTGAAGTGTGTTAGTCCCATTACACACACAGAGCTATATTTTCTTCCCAGAAGCACCTATAGGACTTGAAGTGTGTTAGTCCCATCACACACACAGAGCTATATTTTGTTCCCAGAAGCACCTATAGGACTTGAAGTGTGTTAGTCCCATCACACACACAGAGCTATATTTTCTTCCCAGAAGCACCTATAGGACTTGAAGTGTGTTAGTCCCATCACACAGAGCTCCTCTATTTTCTTTGCAGAAGCACCCACAGGACTTCTAGTGTGTTAGTGGCATCACACAGAGCTCCTATATATTCTTCTCAGCAGCACCCACAGGACTTCTAGTGTGTTAGTGGCATCACACAGAGCTCCTCTATTTTCTTTGCATAAGCACCCACAGGACTTCTAGTGTGTTAGTGGCATCACACAGAGCTCCTCTATTTTCTTTGCAGAAGCACCCACAGGACTTCTAGTGTGTTAGTGGCATCACACAGAGCTCCTCTATTTTCTTTGCATAAGCACCCACAGGACTTCTAGTGTGTTAGTGGCATCACACAGAGCTCCTCTATTTTCTTTGCAGAAGCACCCATAGGACTTCTAGTGTGTTAGTGGCATCACACAGAGCTCCTATATATTCTTCTCAGCAGCACCCACAGGACTTCTAGTGTGTTAGTGGCATCACACAGAGCTCCTCTATTTTCTTTGCATAAGCACCCACAGGACTTCTAGTGTGTTAGTGGCATCACACAGAGCTCCTCTATTTTCTTTGCATAAGCACCCACAGGACTTCTAGTGTGTTAGTGGCATCACACAGAGCTCCTCTATTTTCTTTGCATAAGCACCCACAGGACTTCTAGTGTGTTAGTGGCATCACACAGAGCTCCTCTATTTTCTTTGCAGAAGCACCCATAGGACTTCTAGTGTGTTAGTGGCATCACACAGAGCTCCTATATATTCTTCTCAGCAGCACCCACAGGACTACCGACTACAATGGCTGGAAGACCGCCAAGGGGAGGCAGAGCGTGCAGAGCCAAGAACACAGGGCAGGCAGGCTCTGTTTCTAGTGGACGTGGCCGTGGACGTGGACGTGGTCGTGCATCGTCATCAGCACGTGGCCATGGGACACGCGCGTCTTTGTTTTCGGCAGCTGGACATGTGGAGCCGCATCATGCTGAAGGCTTGGTAGAATGGATGACCAAGCCCTCCTCATCCTCCTCATCCTCTCTCACCCAGGCTCAGGGTACTGACAGAGCATCATCAGCCACCCCTTCCCTAGACCCACCATGTCCTCCTGAGGAGTCCCCCGAACTCTTTGAGCACAGTGTTGGGTACATGCTCCAGGAGGATGCCCAACGATTCGAAGGCTCGGATGACGATACCCAGCTTGAGGAATCTGGCAGTACAGTTCCACCAGCTGCAGCTTACTGTCAGGTTTGCTCTAGTGGTGAAGAGGGAGGGGATGATGAGGTCACTGACTCCACGTGGGTGCCTCAAGGGAGAGAGGATGAGGAGGAGGACGAGGAGGAGGAGGATGCGGCGTCACATGTCCAACGAGGCAGGATGCCCCCTGGAGGCCAGGTAGAGGCCAGCACAGCAACTGTACAACACCGCAGAGCTCCGCCTGTGCAGGGCGCTGCCTCTGCACGTTATCAGAAAAGTTCTTTGGTGTGGGCCTTTTTTGAGACGAGTGCAGCAGATCGCACCACTGCTATTTGCAATATTTGTCTCAAGTGTATCTCGCGTGGCCAAAACATCAGCCGCTTGGGCACGACAAGCATGACCAGACATATGGCGACCTGCCATGCAGCTCGTTGGCAGGCACACATAAAAGACCCACACCAAAGAACTAAGCGGACCTCTCCTTGCTCCTCCTCAGCTGGGATCTCCATCCCCACTACACCTTCAGTCCTCTCTGAAAGCTGCTCTGAGAGGACTGAAGGTGTAGAATTCGGTGTGTCACAACCAAGTACTTGCAGTACACCGACGTCCGAATGCAGCAGGCAAATTTCCCTGCCCCAGCTGCTGGACCGTAGAAAGAAGTACACTCCCAGCCATCCACATGCCCAGCGGTTGAATGCTAGCCTTGCTAAATTGCTAGCACTTCAACTGCTGCCTTTTCAGTTGGTAGACTCGGCCCCCTTCCGTGAGTTTGTTCAATGTGCGGTTCCTCAGTGGCAGGTTCCCAAACGCCACTTTTTCTCGCGGAAGGCGATTCCGTCTCTCTACCGGCATGTGGAGGGCAATGTCCATGCCTCGCTGGACAGGGCGGTCAGCGGTAAGGTGCATATTACCGCTGACTCATGGTCCAGCAGGCATGGACAGGGACGGTACCTTTCTTTCACGGCCCATTGGGTCACTCTATTGGCAGCTGGGAGGGATGCAGGACAAGGTGCAGTAGTGTTGGAGGTTGTTCCGCCACCACGCCTCCAAAACGCGACTACTGCTACTGGTTGTGACACACCTCTCTCCTCCACCCCCTCCTCTTCTTCTTCCTCCAGTGCTCTGTCCTTGGAACCAGCGGTGCTCCGTAGGCGTACAAGGGGCTACGCAAGTACGCAGGCAAAAAGATGCCATGCCGTGCTTGCGCTGGTGTGTTTGGGGGACAGGAGCCACACTGGGCCAGAGGTTCTGGCAGCTCTGCAGGGGCAGGCCGAGAGGTGGTTGACGCCACGTCAGCTTAAGCCAGGAATGGTCGTTTCTGACAATGGCACCAACCTCCTCTCCGCCCTGCGACAGGGGCAGCTCACCCATGTGCCCTGCATGGCTCACGTCCTCAACCTGGTGGTGCAGCGGTTCTTGGGCAGGTTCCCAGGCTTACAGGATGTCCTGAGGCAGGCCAGGAAAGTCTGTGTGCATTTCCGCCGATCTTATAATGCCAGTGCTCGGCTGACTGAGCTGCAAAAGGAGCTGAACCTGCCCAAGAACCGCCTAATATCTGACATGCCCACCAGGTGGAACTCAACGTTGGCCATGCTGCAGCGACTGCACACGCAGCAGAGGGCCATCAATGAGTACCTTTGCGACTACGGCACCAGGACAGGGTCAGGGGAGCTTGGTTTTTTTTCCCCACGTCAGTGGAGCATGATCAGGGATGCATGCACTGTCCTCTCACCATTTGAGGAGGCCACGAGGATGGTGAGCAGTGACAGTGCATGCATCAGTGACACTGTCCCTCTTGTCCACCTGTTGGAGCATACGCTGCGTGGGATAATGGACAGGGCACTTGAGGCAGAACAGAGGCAGGAAGAGGAGGACTTCCTTGCCTCTCAAGGCCCCCTTTATCCGGACAGTGTTCCTTCTGTCCCACCCATCACACAGGAAGAGGATGAGGAGGAGGAGGAGGAGGAGGAGGAGGAGGATTGTGTGAGCATGGAGGTGGAGCCTGGCACTCAGCATCAGCAGCAGCAGTCTTTTAGGGATGATGTACAGTCCCAACAAGCCAGTGGACTTGTACGTGGCTGGGAGGAGGTGGCTGGCGATCATGTCATCCTCAGTGACCCAGAAGACTCCGGACCGAATGCCTCAGCTAACCTACGCTGCATGGCCTCCCTGATCCTGCAAAGCCTGCGGAAGGATCCTCGTGTTCTTCGGATCAAGGAGAGGGACCATTACTGGCTGGCCACTCTCCTTGATCCGCGGTACAAGGGTAAGGTTGCGGACCTTATCTTGCCGTCGCAGAGGGAGCAGAGGATGAGACATCTCAGGGAGGCCTTGCAGAAAGGTCTGTGCAACGCGTTCCCAGAAACTGGGAGGCTACAAACTCCTGGTCCTGGGCGACGAGTTGCTGAGGCTTCGGTCAGTGGCAGAAGGAGCGGTGGGGAAGGTGGACGTCTGACCGATGCGTTCAGACAATTTTTTAGTCCGCAGCCCCAAGGTATGATCGGTTCCAGCAACCATCGCCAGCGTCTGATATACATGGTGCAGGAATACCTTGGGGCAAGGTCAGACTTGGACACCTTTCCCACCGAAAATCCTCTGGCTTACTGGGTCCTGAGGATGGATCACTGGCCAGAGCTTGCACAGTATGCAATTGAGCTACTGGCCTGTCCTGCCTCCAGCGTTCTTTCCGAACGCACATTCAGTGCTGCTGGAGGATTTGTGACTGATCATAGGGTGCGCCTGTCCACCGCCTCGGTTGATCGACTGACATTCATCAAAATGAATCAGTCTTGGATCACCACCAGCTACCAGGCACCTGAGGCGGATATAACCGAATAATTTTTAATGTCACATCCCTTCAAGACTGCCTATGCTGATGCTGAGTGACTGTCCTCTTATGTTCACTGACTATCCTCTTCCTCCTCCTCAATGATCCATGCCACCACACCAGTGCCTAAGGCACAATTTTTCAGCCCCTGTTTAACAGGGGCGTGTACTTACAATTTTTTAAAAAAATGCTTCGCAACACGTGTGACTGCTGTGCTCCAAGTACAGTCTCTGTGAGGGCCGTGTTGCAGTGTTGTGGCACCAGCACCAGTGCCTAAGGCACAATTTTTCAGCCCCTGTTTAACAGGGGCGTGTACTTACAATTTTTAAAAAAAATGCTTCGCAACACGTGTGACTGCTGTGCTCAAAGTACAGTCTCTGTGAGGGCCGGGTTGCAGTGTTGTGGCACCAGCACCAGTGCCTAAGGCACAATTTTTCAGCCCCTGTTTAACAGGGGCGTGTACTTACAATTTTTTAAAAAAAATGCTTCGCAACACGTGTGACTGCTGTGCTCCAAGTACAGTATCTGTGAGGGCCGGGTTGCAGTGTTGTGGCACCAGCACCAGTGCCTAAGGCACAATTTTTCAGCCCCTGTTTAACAGGGGCGTGTACTTACAATTTTTTAAAAAAATGCTTCGCAACACGTGTGACTGCTGTGCTCCAAGTACAGTCTCTGTGAGGGGTTGCAGTGTTGTGGCACCAGCACCAGTGCCTAAGGCACAATTTTTCAGCCCCTGTTTAACAGGGGCGGGTAATTACAAATCTTGATCTAATAGTTCACAGCAGGGCCCATTCCTGCGCCCACCAAGAGTAACTATGAGGGCCTGCAGTCTTGTGGCAACACCGTCCACCACCACCGCCAAAGGCCCAATTTTTCTGCCCTGTTCATCAGGTGCTTGCAATTACAAATCTTGATCTAATAACTCACAGCAGGGCCCATTCCTGCGCCCACCAAGAGTAACTATGAGGGCCTACAGTCTTGTGGCAACACCGTCCACCACCACCGCCAAAGGCCCAATTTTTCTGCCCTGTTCATCAGGTGCTTGCAATTACAAATCTTGATCTAATAACTCACAGCAGGGCCCATTCCTGCGCCCACCAAGAGTAACTGTGAGAGCTTACAGTCTTGTGGCAAAACCGTCCACCACCACCACCACCACCCCCAATTTTTTCTGCCCTGTTCAACAGGTGCATGCAATTACAAATCTTGATCTATTAACTCACAGCAGGGCCCATTCCTGTGCCCACCAGTCTTGTGGCTACACCAACATCTAATAGGGCAAATTTCTGCAGAGTATATACGCCAGGCCCCTACTTTCAAACATCCAACTTACAAACGACTCCTACTTGCAAATGGAAAGAGAAAACAGGAAGTGAGAGGAAATCTACCCCTAGGAAGGGAAATTCTATCCTGTTAGATTTAATTTGGGAAAAAGGTATCTCCTCTCTACTGATACTTTATCACCAATCCTTGTTTCAATTAAAACCCCACTTTTCCAAAAACATTTGTCATTGGGACGGAAAGTGAGGTGACATGTTCTGAACAGATGTGCAAAGACAGCAAATGTTACAGGGGTGATAACCCCTCCCTATGTTCTCCAAAAAGCTTAAAAATAGATTTTTTTGGGATGGAGCTACACTTCATAATGTACCTGTTCAGATTCTACTTAAGATCAAACCTAAAGCCGCAAGTGGTTTTAAATGGCTTCTTTTTTTCCTTTACAAATGTCATTTTGTGCAAGGACAGTTCTAAACACGGGAAACACATGCCACTTCACAGGCATACTTTAGACACCCCCCAGGTACCATATTTAAAGGAAAATTTCACTTTTTTTTTTCACTTTATGCATCATTAAAATGACTGCTCCCGAAAAAACGTTAGTTTTTAAAAGTTCTTTTTGCATTGATATATGTCCCCTGGGGCAGGACCCGGGTCCCCAAACCTGTTTTATGACATTAACATGCATATTGGCCGTTGTAATTAGCACTTTTGATTTCGAACGTTCGCGTCCATTATAACGTATAGGGTTCGAAAATTCGCGCGAACTTTCGGTCCGTTCGAAGGTTCTGGTTCGAACCGAACCCGGGGGTGTTCGGCTCATCCCTACTATGGACGTGTCTGGATTTCTAAGAGTTAACAATGGCTAAGAACCTTCCAGTGCCTCGGTGCCTATGAAGCCTACAATACACGAAACCCCTGCTGGTTCCTGCATGTTTACAGGCCGAGAAAAAAAAAGGATTATATTGACTTTTTTTTTAGTATATTTCTGACCATTGCTATATGCATCCATAAATTTATGTTTATGGCCCCTGAGGGCCAAACATTTCTGCCTTGGAAGTGTGATTTATTTTATCATACCTTTTTACACTATTGTTTCATTTTAGTTTGCTGGAAACAAACGCGGCCTGTAGGCACTGAATATTTGACAATCCTAAGCATGTATGTCTTAGAACATTACGGTCTATGCTAAACAAAACAATCCTTTTTTCTACCTTTGCAATCTGTTAGCATGAAGCAGCCGAGTTCAATAAATTATCAAGTTAAATAAAATGTTACTTTAGGAAATAGCATTTGCATATTCAGGAGGCAGAATGGGAAAAGACATATTAAGCAATTACATTTCCAATTGCGATCAGACAGTTATTAAAAAAATAATAACAAAATGCAGAGTGCTAGCGGAGCACAAAAATAAATACACAAAATATAGAGAATATGTAAAAAATAAGTTAACAAAGAACAGAATTATAGAGTGTTGGGGCAGATAAACACCAAGCCATCTCTATATCTAAAGATGTGCTTAAAGTGGTTTGCCACCAAAAAAAAAAAAATTTGCTTAAAAATCATAAAAAAAATAAAAAATAAATAATAGGAAAAAAAAAATGTTTTACTCAGCTCTAAATGCCTGTTGCTAGGGGGTCCCTCGTAGTCTGCCACCTTCAGTGCCTGGGCACTGACATCACTTCCCTCGGCGCCGCACAGTCATCTGGGACCTGTCATGTGTCCCAGATGACTGAGCATCGTATCACGACGCCGCTCGCGCATGCGCAGTGGGTGCCCGGCTGTGAAGCCACAGCCGGGTGCCCACAGTAAGGATGCCAGCGCTGTGAGCGGAGCGGGGAACGAGGGGGAGCTTCGTTCCCCCGCATCGCTGGACCCTGGGACAGGTAAGTGTCCGATTATTAAAAGTCAGCAGCTGCAGTATTTGTAGTTGCTGACTTTAAAAAAAAAAATTAGTGAGCACTCCTCTTTAAGGAGGAAAAAAGTGCAAAGCGTGATTCCACATTTTGGAAAAAATGTTGACATTTTTTTACAACAGGAGGTATATGCGTTAGAGAGACAGGTCAAAGAGAGGCCAGAAGCAGCACAGTTAGAGGCTGGTACAAAAGAAGTCAGAGGCAGCTAAGAAGGAGGTCAGAAAGAGGTAAAAAAAATAAATCAGAGGCAGTCAGGAGCAGCGCAGAAGGAGGTAAGAGGTTGGTCAAAAGGTGGTCAAGAAGAAACTGCTAAGAAGGAAGTCAGGAGCAGCGCAGAAGGAGGTAAGAGGTTGGTCAAAAGGTGGTCAAGAAGAAACTGCTAAGAAGGAAGTCAGGAGCAGCGCAGATGAAGGTAAGAGGTTGGTCAAAAGGTGGTCAAGAAGAAACTGCTAAGAAGGAAGTCAGGAGCAGCGCAGAAGGAGGTAAGAGGTTGGTCAAAAGGTGGTCAGAAACTGGTAAGTAGAAAGTCAGAAGCAGGTCAGAAGGAGCTAAGAAGGTAGTCTGAAGCAGATTAATGGGAGATCAGAAGCAGCTTAGAAGGATGTCAAAGGCATCTCCTATACATCTTAATGTAGCACCCTGGGGTCAGCCCAGCTGGGGTGGAGTTTTCAAGTGGAAGAGATGGAGTAAGAGAGTGCGGAGGCTGTCGGGCCCACGGGAGCTTCATAGTCTGGCGGGGGCGGGGGGGTGACCCTGGGCTGGGGCTTGGGTGCAGCCGGGAGGAGCGAAGAGATCCTGAAACCAAAGGCATATTAGAGAGCAGGAGAGAGGACAGCAGGAGAGAACACTCTAAAGCAGGGATCCTCAAACTACGGCCCTCCAGCTGTTGCGAAACTACAAATCCCATGAGGCATTGTAAAACTCTGACATTCACAGACATGACTAGGCATGATGGGAATTGTAGTTCCTGAACAACTGGAGGGCCATAGTTTGAAGACCCATGCTCTAAAGCCTCATACACACGATCGGATTGTAGGCCAACAAAACCGTGTAATTTTGTACAAAGGGGGTTGGCCCTTGCATACACACGGCCACACAATTGTTGGCCAACAATTACGAACGTAGTGACGTAGTTCGTTGTTTTTCAGCTCTTTAGCCCCACCCTTTGGGCTCCTTATGCTAATTTTGTGTTAGTAGAAGTTTGGTGAGTGTTGATTGGCACTTTTCCGTTCGTCAACCAGCCATGTTGTGGAATCCGAGGAGATAACGTGTTATTTATTATTGGCTTTGGAGTTATTGCTTTGACATCATTTTTTGGGTTTAATAATGATTTGATTTGGTATATTTTCTATATTTGGATGCATAGAAGTTAAGTTATATTGGCAGATAGCATGTCTAATTGTATTTGTTTTCTTTTTTTTAATGCACAATAAAAAAATTGTGTAGAATAATACTTGGCTATGTGTTTTACTTCTAATGACAGTTTGGGAGTCGGCAGTTACATTCAAAAAAATACAATGTAAAATTGACAAGGGACACAAACATAGTTGTATCTTTGATTTAAAAAAAAACTACGGGATAAACCTAATAATATTATAGATATAATAATAATATTATTCTTGATATCACTAGAAAATAAAAGCCTTTTGAAAATTTGTTTGCAATAACTCCATCAGTATCACCAGCAAAGCAGCTTCATTATTATCCCATTAAAGACGAAGAGAATTGTGCACTGTATTTCGAGATTTCATAATTTGCCACATCATGAATGTTAATTCTCCATTACTAACGCCAGTTTACAAGACCGTTCGCTTCTGGCTCATCCTTCCTTCCGAGCATGCGTGTTTGTACTTTGGACTTTTGTCCTACGGACTTTTGTACACACGCTCGGAAAATCCGAAAAAACACATTTCTTCTCGTAAAATTTTAAAACATGCTATCCAACATTTGTCCACAGAAAGTTGGCCAACAATTGTCCGATGGAGCGTACACACGTTCGGATTTTCCGCCAACAGCCTGTCATCACACATTTACCCTCGGAAAATCTGATCGTGTGTATGAGGCTGAAGAGTCTTTATGGAGGACTACAGCAGCCAAGAGGGCTGGTGAGTGAGCACAGTCGGGAGGACTGGGGATACACGCCTGAGAGAACTGGGAAAATTGCAGTTTGAGAGATGGGTGCAGAACCAGTGGAGAGAGAACTGTGGAAAAGGGCAGTGGAAAGGGGTCTTTGCAGCCAGGCTGGCTGGCAGGGCCTAAAGAGAGCTATTTGGGAGTGGTAGCTGAACTATTCTACACCACAGGGGCCCGCTGCCCCTGCCCGCAAAAGGCAGTTTATTGAGGCATGGCTGAAGTAGTGTCAGGCCTACCCATACAGTGCTAGCTAGTGTGGAGGAGTGACAGTTTGCAGCAAGTGAAGTGCTGGAGGATTAACGGTGTGCAGCAAGTGTTTGTGCTGGAGAGAGAAGAGGGAAACGTATATACAGGAGTGTATATAGGAGTCCTAAGCAACTTTGCACTAAATTTTCCTGGGCATTCCATAATTCCCTAATCCCTATCCAAGTTAATCCCCCTCAAATAAACAAAACAAAACAAGCAATGGACTGGTTTTCTATTATCTATTATCTATAAATTATTATTATTATCTATAAACCAAATTATCTATTCATATATGGTCAGCAGAGAAAAAAAATGAAAAACAAGACATCCTGAAAAATAAGAAAAATAATATTAACCAGTCCAGTGGGTTGTGACTCGGATCTTCAGGTTGTGACTCGGATCTTCACTACACTGGTCATAGAACCTTCCAGGAGTGTTGGATGCCTGTCTTCCCCTCCTTCGTCCACTAAGCCACTACTGTGTCTTCTTTTGTCTTTTACACTTTCCAAATTTTCTTGAACCATAACACCTGCCTTTCCATGATTGGATCAAGGTGTCAGTGCTACCTGTACGGATACTAATGCTGGATGGGAGGAGTGAAAACTGTGGAACCACCATAGGGTGGTTCCAATTTTTACACCTCCCATCCTGTTCTTGGACCACCATAGTGTTGTTCCACAATTTTCACACCTCCCATCTAGTTCTTAGACCACTATAGGGTGGTTCCACAATTGTCCACCTACTATCCTGTTCTTAAACCACCATAGGGTGGTTCCACACTTTTCACATCTCCCATCCTGTTCTCAGACTAATGAAGGGGGGTTCCACAATTTTCACACCCCATCCTGTTCTTAGACAACTGTAGGGTAGTTTTACAATTTTCACATCTCCCGTTCTGTTTTCGGAAATCAATCTCTACTTTTCCATGGTGATTGGATTAAAGTGTCTGTGCTACCTGTGTGGATAAAAATGCTGGGACATCTTCCCGACACTCTAAATATGTGGTTTGGACAATCTATGGAACGTCTTAAAGATTGCAGAACAATTCCATTTAAATGTGACTAACTACTACTAGACATACCATTACCTGGATAAATGAGAACCTTTACAGACATGTTCCCTTAAGCCAAAGAGCAAAGATTGTTGTTTCTCCATTTCTCAGCCTGAAACATACTTACAGGTTCCATGTAAAAATAAATGTAACACTTTTTAGTGAATACATCAGTAGCTTATGTACCTAGGTTCTGTGCTACAGCAATATGGAGAAGTTAAAATTGAATTTCTTTGTTCTCTCCCTCTACTGAGATACTGAAGTTATGCTGCACCATTCTCCTCCAGCCAGCAGGGGGAAAGCTAAAGTCAAGCAAGCCCAGGGAATTCTATGCAGAGTGCTGAGAATCCTAGGAGTGGTATTTTGAGATGGCAGTGAAATAATGGGACACATATTACAAAAAGCCACGCTAGTGAATTAAATTTAAATAAATAAATGTGCAAATTGAAAATAGTGAAAATTCAAAAAAAAATTTTTAAACCAAAGAACTATATAACCATAAAAGTCCAGTGACATAAAATAGAACAGTGTTCATAAATGTGACAGGGTAAAATCCAAAATATGGTGACTGTGAAAATCAGGAACACTGTGATCCACCACCGTTAATTGAATGCGCTTACCAGAGGGCAAGCTCAAATAAGCCCATAATATGATGATATCGGGATAAGTCTCAACCATCCAGAAACGGCACCAAACTGGATCTCCTTGTATAGGGTCAGCCAGGGACAGATAATCGAATCCTATTCCTCCTTGGGACCAATAGTGGTATAGGCA
Organism: Lithobates sylvaticus; assembly: GCA_028564925.1. Taxonomy (NCBI): domain Eukaryota; kingdom Metazoa; phylum Chordata; class Amphibia; order Anura; family Ranidae; genus Lithobates; species Lithobates sylvaticus. The sequence continues at coordinate 612,749,101 of CM053027.1, read as the reverse complement.
GTCTCCAATAGTACCGGACCAGAAATCTCAGAGGGCAAGCTCAAATAAGCCCATAATATGATGATATCGGGATAAGTCTCAACCATCCAGAAACGGCACCAAACTGGATCTCCTTGTATAGTGGTATAGGCAGTCTCCAATAGTACCGGACCAGAAATCTCTTTTGTTATTCTGAAGAAATCCCTGTATGTTCCTCTTTGCCTCTGTCACAGAGGCAAAGAGGAACATACAGGGATTTCTTCAGAATAACAAAAGAGATTTCTGGTCCGGTACTATTGGAGACTGCCTATACCACTATTGGTCCCAAGGAGGAATAGGATTCGATTATCTGTCCCTGGCTGACCCTATACAAGGAGATCCAGTTTGGTGCCGTTTCTGGATGGTTGAGACTTATCCCGATATCATCATATTATGGGCTTATTTGAGCTTGCCCTCTGGTAAGCGCATTCAATTAACGGTGGTGGATCACAGTGTTCCTGATTTTCACAGTCACCATATTTTGGATTTTACCCTGTCACATTTATGAACACTGTTCTATTTTATGTCACTGGACTTTTATGGTTATATAGTTCTTTGGTTTAAAATTTTTTTTTTGAATTTTCACTATTTTCAATTTGCACATTTATTTATTTAAATTTAATTCACTAGCGCGGCTTTTTGTAATATTTTGTTTTGTTTATTGTGTATATCTCACAATTTTTCAGCTGCTGCTAATTACCATTTTTCACTTACACATATTTTTATATGTTATTTATTTGATTAATATCAGTAATTCTTAGGATTTTTTAGTTAGGGATTAGCGCGGTGTTTACTTTTCTTTTTTCAATGGGACACATAGACTGCTTACATTACAGATCTCAATAAGCACTGTGCAGTAGAAGGAGTGGAGAGATGATATTTATTGAACTGCCTGGGAACATTTTTCCTCTTGGCACCAAGGGAGTGAAAGAGAGAGCACCTCTGTCTAGATTTTCGCCTGCCAGCAGGAGACCATACCACCAGGGATCTGAGCCTGGGGCTGGGAATGAGGACACCTGGGGGCAGTGCAGCACCGCTAAGATCACAGCACCTGTACCACTGCCAGAGGAAGATCGGAGAATACACTTACCCTCTGCTTTCTGCCACTGATCACTGGAATCTTCCAGGGAGAGACCAAGCCCCCCCCTTCTACTGAGGGAGGTCACTGCAGCATCCTGGGGTCTGGTGAAAGGGCTATTCGCATTTTGCTGATACTGCTAACAGGGACTGAGCCACTGATAGCAGGACACCAAGTGTATCCAGTCTATACCACATCTTTTTGAAACCTAGACTGCACCTATACCAATCCTATACCGCATTAAACTGAACTTTTACTACATCTGAATTGTATCTACCTTGCACCTGTGCTGAGACTATACTGTACCTATACTACATGCAGATTAACGGGAACAGTCCTTAAGTGCACCAATGCTCCTAAAGGGCCCCAACGATAGCCAGCAGAATAAGACCACAAATGACTGCCCCTCCCATAATAAGTATTCTGCAAGCTCGCTTTGTTTCCATGCTCCCTCCACTACCATCCTTTTCTTTTGGACAGTGCATACCCAGTTAGTCTGGGATTAGCATTACTGCCATAAATGCACTCTGGCAGTATACTTCCAGCATTCGGTAGATTCAACTTTACTACTGCTTACTGCTGCACTTGAGGTGACCTTGCTACTGTCTATGCTGATCTGGGCACCAAATGTCATCTTATCCCTAGTCCTTACTGTTAATCACTTTGTATGCTAAATTGTGTTACCATTGTTACCAAACATATACTGTAGGGTGACAATATATTAAGTTTGCCTTTACTACCTGGTTTGGTGCCTGTTTTCATTGATATAGCACTATTATTGTGTGCTGGGTATTACTTACATAGTTACATAGTTACATAGTAGGTGAGGTTGAAAAAGGACACAAGTCCATCAAGCCCAACCTATGTGTGTGATTATATGTCAGTATTACCTTGTATATCCCTGTATGTTGCGGTCGTTCAGGTGCTTATCTAATAGTTTCTTGAAACCATCAATGTCCCCCTGCTGAGACCACCGCCTGTGGAAGGGAAATCCACATCCTTGCCGCTGTTACAGTAAAGAACCCTCTACGTAGTTTAAGGTTAAACCTCTTTTCTTCTAACTTTAATGAGTGGCCACGAGTCTTGTTAAACTCCCTTCCGCAAAAAAGTTTTATCCCTATTGTGGGGTCACCAGTACGGTATTTGTAAATTGAAATCATATCCCCTCTCAAGCTGAAATCATATCCCCTCTCAAGCGTCTCTTCTCCAGAGAGAATAAGTTCAGCGCTTGCAACCTTTCCTCATAACTAATATCCTCCAGACCCTTTATTAGCTTTGTTGCCCTTCTTTGCACTCGCTCCATTTCCAGTACATCCTTCCTGAGGACTGGTGTCCAGAACTGGACAGCATACTCTAGGTGCGGCTGGACCAGAGTCTTGTAGAGAGGGAGAATTATCGTTTTATCTCTGGAATTAATCCCCTTTTTAATGCATGTCAATATTCAGTTTGCTTTGTTAGCAGCAGTGATTTCCTGTGATATTGTATGTTTGTACACTCAACCTGGTGTGCCAGAGGGGGTTGAGGTTCTTCAGAAGTTCTAGGCAAAGAACAGAGGACCCATCCTATCCAGCTGCTCCTGCAGAGGTAGAGCTACAATTACTTTGTGTTTTATTATATCTACCTGGAGTGCAGGTTTAATTTATAACAATGCATTCTTGTCTATTTCTCTCCCTGTAAAAAAAAAAAAAAAAATGATTTATGGAATCAACACACTACGTGTCATCATATTATTAAATAGAAAGTCTTCTCTGGATTATTCAAACAGACTCTAGAAGTGATTGTTTTCTTTTAAGTGATCAGGGAATTTAGTCGTATTGACTTTGAAACATCACACATCTGTCATAATCAATTTCTCCTCCTGCACTAACCTTCTCCTCCGAGTTTTCATTCCAGTGTATATTCTGCCACAACATCAGATGATTAAAAGGTAGGGCGTCACAGGGGAATAAACCAAGCAGCACCTAATTATGTCACCTCCGAGAGAAAAGACAGCAAATCTGCCAGTGACTCAGTCTTAGCGGAAACTATTGTGTGTGCTTTTTTTTTTTTTTTTTTAAGTTTTTTTTTGATTTGTTTGTATTTTTAACAAGATTTTTTTTTGTAGTTATTGTGAAATATATCCGAAAATATTTTTTAATGCAGGTTTAAATTGTATATCTAGCCAAAACTTTTTTTTTTTTTTTTTATTCTAGTTACAGCACTATCACTAGGCAGGAAATGAGGATAAATCTGCAACAGTTATACAGACAGCAATAAAAAATGTTTGTTGTTTTTTTTATTATTTTTTCTTAGCAGTTCATAGAGGTAGTGTAGAACTCCTATCAACGTTTTATTACTGTCTGTGTCCTCCTTGTTTCAGCTTTTCGCTATCTTTCCTTCTGGTGCAACCAGTGTCAAAGATCAGAAAAGGTAAATTTATCTAATGGAGCCCCAAAATAGCGTAAAAAACACTCAAAAAAAATAAATAAATAAAACATTTTGACTGGAGATATGGTTTAACACGTTTTACAGTATTTTTTATTAATTTTTTGTGACCATATGTCAATGAAATGTGTTCCTTTGTAGGTTTGTCATCAATGGCTATGTTTATGTTAGAGTAGTTAGGTTAGTATTATTTAGTATTAGGATTGGCAATGCTTTATGCCGCGTACACACGACCGGACTTTCCGGCAGAAAAGATCAGACGGAATCATTCCTTCGAATATTCTGATCGTGTGTGAGATAATCCGATTGTTTTTCCTTCAAAAATTCAGACGGGCCTACAAATAGAACATGATTCAAATCTTTCCGACGGAATCAATTCCTATCGGGAAAACCGTTTGTCTGTATGCTGGTCCGACGGACCAAATACGACGCAAGGGCAGCTATTGGTTATTGAACTTCCTTTCTAGTCCTGTTGTACGTCATAACGTTCAAAACGAACGGACTTTGGTCCATTCGTGTTTGGGCAAGTCCGTTCGTTCGGAACTCCGTCGGAAAGTCCATCGAAGTTTATTCTGAAGGAAAGTCCGGTTGTGTGTAAGTGGCATTAGAGTTGCTTGTAGGCGTAGATCAAGGCAGCTCTGCTACCTTTCCTAATTTTTAGGATCCATTCTAATTTAAGCTTTTAAGCATTTTGCCACAGAGCTAACTCCAACCTCAGGAGCTCAGACTCCATTCTAATTTGAGCTCCACTTCATCAGGCCAAAAAGCCAGCTCCAACCTAAGACACGTAGACTCATTTGCCATTTCCACTCTGCTTTAGCTCCAAGCCATGGAGCCAGATCCATCCTCAGGAACTTGGGCTCTATTCTGTTTTCAGCTTTGCTTCAACTCGAGGCCACAGTGTCAGCTCTAATCTGTAAAGTTTAGGCTCCATTCTACTTTCGGCTCTCCTTCAGCTTCAGGTAACAAAACCAACTTCAACCTTCGAAGTTAAGGTTTTCCTTTTAGATTTCAGCTCTAGGCCATAGAGCCAGTCCCTAACCTCTGGAGCTCAGGATCAATTCTGATTTCAGGTCTGCTTCAGTTTCTTTGTGACAAAGTTAACAATAGCATTGGTACTTTAGGCTTCAATCTGATTTCAGCTCCGCTTCAGCCTTGACATCAAAGCTAGCTCCAACCTTCAGAACTTTCTATTTCAGTTACAAGCCACAGAACCAGCTCCAACCTCCAACGCTTATGCCCCGTACACACGATCGGAAATTCCCCCAGCAAAAGTCTGATGTGAGCTTTTGGTCGGAGATTCTGACCGTGTGTATGCTCCATCGGACTTTTGCTGGCGGAATTTCCGCCAGCAAAAGATTGAGAGCAGGTTCTCTATTTTGAATGTGGGTGTCCTTTGCGCTGGTTTAGGAACTAGATGTTAAATTTATGAGTGAAGTAATAAATAAACGTGATCTAAAATGGTGAAGGTTGCAAATACAAATACAAAAAATGGAACAAGTCCTAAAAAAGCTGCAAAAACTAAGAGTCAACACTAACTCGTGAATACAAAAAATAAATAAACAGTGTTTTTGCGCTAAAGTGCATCTAGTGTTAAAGTGCTCAGTAACTGCAACAAAATAAATAAATAAATAATCACAAAGTGATCAAAAAACCATCAGTGGTCACTGAATCGTGACCCAACTGTAAATCAAGTGCAATAAATAGATCTTATAAAGTGCATAAAGTGATAAATAAATCAATCAATAATATATAAACACCAAAGGTATATATACAATCACTCTAAAAACATATAAGTGAATAAAAGTGGCATATGAAAACCATCTATCTTTGATCTTGAAAAACCATAAAATAGTGGGAGCATAAACAATGAATCGATCAATCAATAAAATCAGTCCAGAGAGTGGTATAGAGTGGAAGTGGTGTGATAAAAGTGACACCTATAAGGAACAATAGTCTCTATGATGCAGATAAAATATGCTTATTCATTCTGTTTTCCACACGTGGGGAGTGCTGGGTGGTGAGGGTCTATCCAACAATAGTGCTCTCTAGCCTCTCACCTCTCTTCCGATTAAAATCGGCCTTTATAGATACTCCTGTGGCAATCTCCAGCTCTCCAAGCCCCAGTATGGCTCACAGTGCATTCAGCCTTGCGGATCAAACGATACCAGATCAGAGTCTCAACTTCCCCACAGCAATGTTATGGTTCCCCCTCCGGGGGGAGTGAATCAATCAAAGAATGAGAAAAAATGGAGAGAGGGGACCCGATCGTGAAGTATGTCAAAATACGTTTTAATAGAACAAAAAGTAAATGCTTACATTAAAAACAGCAGCTGGATGAATGTGTGCGGTCTCTGCGTCAAACACATGGAGTCTGAACACATGGAGGAGAGTTCTCCTGAAGAAGAGAGGCTATCCTGTGAAACGCGTAGAGCAGCTTTTCTCAAACTTGTGTTTGACGCAGAGACCGCACACATTCATCCAGCTGCTGTTTTTAATGTAAGCATTTACTTTTTGTTCTCATTCTTTGATTGATTCACTCCCCCCGGAGGGGGAACCATAACATTGCTGTGGGGAAGTTGAGACTCTGATCTGGTATCGTTTGATCCGCAAGGCTGAATGCACTGTGAGCCATACTGGGGTTTGGAGAGCTGGAGATTGCCACAGGAGTATCTATAAAGGCCGATTTTAATCGGAAGAGAGGTGAGAGGCTAGAGAGCACTATTGTTGGATAGACCCTCACCACCCAGCACTCCCCACGTGTGGAAAACAGAATGAATAAGCATATTTTATCTGCATCATAGAGACTATTGTTCCTTATAGGTGTCACTTTTATCACACCACTTCCACTCTATACCACTCTCTGGACTGATTTTATTGATTGATCGATTCATTGTTTATGCTCCCACTATTTTATGGTTTTTCAAGATCAAAGATAGATGGTTTTCATATGCCACTTTTATTCACTTATATGTTTTTAGAGTGATTGTATATATACCTTTGGTGTTTATATATTATTGATTGATTTATTTATCACTTTATGCACTTTATAAGATCTATTTATTGCACTTGATTTACAGTTGGGTCACGATTCAGTGACCACTGATGGTTTTTTGATCACTTTGTGATTATTTATTTATTTATTTTGTTGCAGTTACTGAGCACTTTAACACTAGATGCACTTTAGCGCAAAAACACTGTTTATTTATTTTTAGGTTCTCTATTTTTCCGTCGGAAATTCCGATCGTCTGTACCAATTCCGGCGCGCAAAATTCCTACGCATGCTCGGAAACAATTCGACACATGCTCGGAAGCATTGAACTTCATTTTTTCGGCTCGTCGTAGTGATGTATGTCATCACGTACTTGACCGTCAAAAGAGAACTTTTGTGTGACCGTGTGTATGCAAGCCAAGCTTGAGCGGAAAATCCGCTCATGTGTATGGGGCATTAGACTGCTTTTAGCTCTCCTTTCACTCCAGGAAATGAGACCAGCTCTAACCTCCAGAACTTGGGCTGTATTTTGATTTCAGCTTTTCTTCAGCTCCAAGCCATTGAGCTTGTAGGCAGATAGTGGTTACGGGAAATTAGGGGGTTAACTGTAATTCCTGGGTTTTTCTTGGAGGGTTTTGTTGGGTCCGACCCCCTGGAAGCTGCTTCCTTAACAATCATTGACAGCAGAAGAAGGAAGCTACCATATGTAGTAGTGGTATAAAAAACACTACCATAAATGACTATATAATTAAAGACTGGCATTCAGAGGAGCATTAGTATGTGATTTGACACTTCCAGGTCTGGAGAGCGCACGCATGCCACTGGCGACCTGCTCCTGCTGTGATTGGACACAGCAGGAGCCAGTCAGCGGGCCTGGTGAACGTGATGTCCGCCGGAACCCGCCAATCATTTGGGAGAAAGGCAGAACGGCGGTCTGCCTATGTAAACAAGGCAGTCCGCTGTTCTGTGAGAGGGGAATATGCTGATCCTGTGCTCCTGCTAAACAAATGTTTATGTGAGTCTTTGCCATACCACGAGAGTCCATGGTTGCCTCAAAACTTCTGCCCCAATTTTCTAGTTGATAGGACCCTGGTACATTAGGTTTATGTCTTCAATTTAGTAGCAATAATTAAAATTACTGTGACCTAGGTTTACCAACGAAGGTTAGGAACTATGGTGAATCCCCCAGCAGTGACAAATAATCAGTGAATGTTTGGAGAATCAATTATTGGTGCTGCACAGATATGCCCCATTGAGTCATTGTTCCTTTCCTCTTAGTTTTCTTTTGAGGCAGGTCTGATCTACACACCCCTCCTTGCCACCAGTGTTCAGCCTAGGAAAAGGACTTTAATCTTTCTCATTCTTTCACTTCATTTGAATTATTATATCTAGTGATAGCAGTTATCATCATTCCGTGGTGCAGCCCTCGAGGCATTCATTCTGTCAACTTTAACCTTTCCTATTAAGAACTGATTGAAGTCTTGTGTAATCAGCAGCTTTAAACTCTTAATTCAAAGAACATTTTGCAGCTCTTTGCCTTGCAGTCTCGGTGTCATATCAACAAGTTCATAAGCTCAATTTTATCCCTCCCTATATATATATATATATATATATATATATATATATATACATATATATATATACTATATTACCAAAAGTATTGGGACACCTGCCTTTACACGCACATGAACTTTAATGACATCCCAGTCTTAGTCTGTAGGGTTCAATATTGAGTTGGCCCACCCTTTGCAGCTATAACAGCTTCAACTCTTCTGGGAAGGCTGTCCACTAGGGATGAGCTTCAAGTTCGAGTTGAACTCATGTTCGACTCGAACATTGCCTGTTCGCCTGTTCAGCGAACAGCGAACAATTTGGGGTGTTCGCGGCAAATTCGAAAAGCCGCGTCATATGACGCCCTCCCGCTACGAGAGCTGCGCCGCCTGACCGTCAATTGGACGGCGGTCGAAAAGCATTTAATAATGCTCAAAGTGCAACAATAAAAATGAAAAATTCCTTTAACTACTTAAGGACCAAAATTATTTAAAATGACCAGCCCATCTTTTTGCGATATGGCACTGCATCGCTTTAACTGAAAATTGCGCGGTCGTGTGACGTTGCACCCAAACAAAACTTATGTCCTTCTTGTCCCATAAATAGAGCTTTCTTTTGGTGGTATTTGATCACCTCTGCGGTTTTTATTTTTTGTGTTATAAACAAAAAAAGATTTTGCTATAATAAATATCCCCCTAAAAAATTTAAAAAAACTAATTTCTTCATCAGTTTAGGCCAATATGTATTCTTCTACATATTTTTGGCAAAAAAAATCGCAATAACATTGATTGGTTTGCGCAAAAGTTATAGCGTGTACAAAATAGGGGATATATTTATGGCATTTTTAGTATTAATTTTTATTTTACTAGTAATGGCAGTGATCATCAATTTTTAGCCGGATTGCGACATTGCGGTGGACAGATCAGATACTTTTTACACTTTTTTTGGGACCAGTGGCATTTATACAGCTATAAAATCGCACTGATTACTGTAAAAATGACACTGGCAGGGAATGAGTTAATACTAGTGGTGATCAAGGGGTTAAATGTGTTCCCTGGGAGGTGTTTATAACTGTGGGGGGAGGGGACTGACTGGAGGAGGAGAGAGATTGCTGTTCCTGATCAATAGGAACAGACAATCTCTCTACTCCCCTGACAGAACAAGGCTCTGTTTGTTTACATTGACAGATCCCCGTTCTGGCTCTCTGTGGAGTGATCGCAGGTGGTAGGTGGACATCGCGGCCGCCGGCCACGTGCATCGGCTCCGGCGCGGCGGGTGCGTGCGCCCACTGTATCTATTGCACGAAGCAATGTACAGTTACAGCAATTCGCGCAATAGAGCCAACCTGCCGCAGTATAACTGCGGTAGCTGGTCTTAAAGCGGGGGTCCTCTTAGTCTGCCTGTAAAGTAGTGCATTTGTAATATATATAGAACATGCTGCAGCAAAAATTACATTTTTAAAGAAGAAACAAAACTAGTCAACTTACATTTAAATGTCAATTGCTGGCACCCGGCTATTTTAAAAAAAATTAAGAAAAAAACGATGTTGGGTACCGTCCCCCCATTCGGGTCTGGTATGGAATTTAAGAGGAACCCCATGCCAAAATAACAATAAAAAATAACGTAATAACATAAATCCATACCAGGCCCTTATCTGAGCATGCAACCTGGCAGGTCAGGAAGGGGGGGGGGGATCGAGCACCATCATCAGGGCCCTGATTATCAGTGTAAGTGTGTCCTGTCACAGGAAAAATGGTTATAAGCTTTCCTTTCTTCAGACAGTGACAGCGCTGAGGAAATGAAATGCTGATAACCAGCTGATTACTTCGATCTGTGATCAGCTGTTAGAAGGAGACATCGATCACAGAGTGCGCCCGATTTTGGGTTTTGGTAGTAGGAAGAGGTCAATAGACACCCTACCAGAACTAGATGACTGCGCTGTAGCCATCATTCGGCTATAGCACGGTCACAAGTGGTTAAAGCAAATGGCTTACAAAGCACTTTAGAATGACATTCGTCATGTCCTCGAAATAAGGCTTGTTTTACATGAGTTTCAGCTCGTATAGGAGCAGCGTAAACAGCAAGCTATGACAAAGTATTTGCAGAGCTTTCAGCAAACCTTGTTGAGGCTTTTAAAGTACCATTCAGCTCCGGTTTGTAAATGTTGAACATAGATCCTAGTGGGAGTGCTGATTGCCACTTTAAACAAGCTGCTAGCAGGCTTCAGCACTTCTTGAAGCTGGTTGAAAGTCTTCTGAAGCCTGCTAGCAGCTTGTTTAAAGTGGCAATCAGCACTCCCACTAGGATCTATTTTTAAAATTTACAAACTAGAGCTGAATGGTACTTTAGGGTTTCACTGGGTCTAAAATAAGATATGTAATGAAAATGGAAATGATTTTTTTTTTTAATACAAATGTTTTTTATTGATGAGAAAGTGGAAGAACATAAACAGGTGATCGTAAACAATCAGTCATGAAAAGACAATATACGAGGTATGACATATTACATTATAACAGCTCATTCACTAACAACCGATATAAGCTTAGTAACATTTCTAGGGTGAAACCAGATCAAAATGTCGGGATGTTCGACTATCAATTGTACAGTGATAGTTCAGAATCTCATCTAAATTTTAAAATTATGACAGTTATAGGCAAACAACTAACAGAACTATAGCTGCTATAAAAGAGAGAATAAACTGTTACCACCAAAAATTCTATGCATGAGTAGGACTATACTTCTACACCCAATAGTAGAGGGAAAAAGATTGGTTTGTACCAACAAGTCTTAAGAACACTCTTATTACAAAGGTGGGAGGGGGGCCGGGGTATGTAATAGTTGGTCTAAAAGCCAGCCCGACCATTTTCTATCATAAATATGCATAGCATTCATTATGGAATGGAATAGTCTTTCTACCAGTCGGATGGCTTCCATTTGATGTAAGACTTGGGCCCATGGGATCGATTGGGACTTTCAGTTCAGGGCTATGGTCCACTGGATTGCACAAAATAAGGTATAAATCAGGTTGAGGGTGGGATGGGGGCGAAAAGAAGGCAGATCGGCGCAGTCAGAACTATATTCGAGCCTGAAAGGGCCCCGATTTTGGCGGAGGCTTGGTCCCAGATGTGTCGGAGGAGAGGGCAACTCCAGAAGGTGTGCAACATGGTGCCCACCTCCTGGCAGCCTCTAAAGCAGTATTCCGGGACAGTGGGATAAAATGTATGTACCCTGTCAGGGGTGAGGTACCAACGAGTATGGACTTTAAGGATTATTTCCTTGATGGAGATGGACTTAGAGCATTTATGTAAATTGGTTAGCATGTCAGACCATTCCTGAAAATGGAAATGTTTTATTGAAAAGTTTCATTAGCATGTTAATGAGGGGGGGGGGGGGGGGGACCAGGGAAGGCAACATAAAAAGGCAACATATAAGCAGGTTAAACTTCATCTTTAAAGTAAATGGTGTGGTCTTCCTGTCTTTAGCACAGATTTTGTGTTTCCTTGATTCCATTAATTGACCAATATCTTTTTTTTGCCTGGTATGACTCTTTATCATAAGCAATATATCACAATATAGACACGCTGTTTTACTCTCCGGCCTCTTCAGAATCAAGCCTGTAGTCTGAGAAGTATTTTGTCTAGTTCATAACATTTCCTTTCCAGGTCAGCAAACACGCTACCACTACTTTAATATTTCATGAACTTTGCCAGCTACAATATTTAAAGATTTACTCAAGGCAGCCGAACTTCCTGTCGGCTTAATTTTTTTTTTCTTGCAGAATTAGCTTTTCTTGTTTGAAGCGTCACTCCAGACAATACATTTTTATATTTAATTGTATATATTGAGAGAAAGGGTTAGAGCTGTGGTGATCAACTTTCTTGACATGTGGGGCCCTCAACATAACCAAAGGGCCACACATAGTAAATATTAGACATGTGCACACTGAAATATTTCATGTCGGAATTTAGTTTTCGTCTGAAAAATACATTTATTTAGTTACTCCCGAAATTAGTTTTTATTTATTTTGTTTCATAAAAAATGCATTCGTCCGAAAATCCAAAATAATTAAGGTCGAATCTGTCATTGAAGGCTTATGGTGTCTGTAGAATGTTCTAAGAAGATTTGACGGAGCAGCTAAACTGTACGACGCCGCAATCGTACATTTCCGGTCAAATTTTCTGCCTACGAGCCATAGTAGAATTCTAATGTTGTATGACACTAGTAATAATTATATTTATTAAATATTATTACTAGTCAACCAACATTAGAATTCTTCTATAGCCTATGGGCAGAGCATTTGACCATAAATGTCCGCTTGTGGTGACTGCTTCGTCGAATCTTCATGTCAAATCTTTTCTCTCTATGTCGAAAAATCTTGGACTAATAGAGTTAGGTTAGGCACATTCAACCTTTTTGCTATTGTCTCTATAATGTCGAATCTTTTCTCTCTATGTCGAATCTTTTCTCTCTATGTCAAATCTTTTCTCTCTATGTCAAATCTTTTCTCTCTATGTAGAATAATCTTGAACTAATATAGCTAAGGTTAGGCACATTCGACCACAGGTTTGATGGACACAGATTGCTATTGTCAGCGTCATGTCGAATCTCCTATCTATATCGAACTGTTGCAACGAAAACAAAAACAAAGCATTTGTTTATGTTGGATCTTTCGGTTTTCAGATTCTGCAAACGATAACGAAAATACCCAAAATTCTGACGAAAATGCATTCGGACGAAAACTAATGCACGTCTAGTAAATATTCATTATCAGAGACAGCAGACCAGGGCCGGGGGTTTTAACTAGGCAAACTAGGCAGCCACTGGTTTGACTCCGCGTCTGCATGCTCTGCAGGCTGCATCATGTAACCAACTCAGTCTCAGGCAGCTGCTCCATCCGACCGGTAGTGTAATTAGAGGTGCAGGGCATTACTGGAACCATTGCTAGAAGAAGCAGAGCCGATGCTTCCTGTATAGCGCCGCCTCATTTCACATGGGCAGGGCTAATGGGGGGTGTTAGGGGTGGAGCCAATGGGGCTGGCAAAATTAGGTTTTCGCCTAGGGTGTCAAGAATCCTTGCACGAGCCCTGCAGTAGACACTCAACAGCATATAGTCAAAGACTATGCGTATGATACCAGAGATGGCCAGAGACTGTGGACATAATACAGATGGTCAGAGATTGTGAACATAATACAGAAAGTAGTCAGACACGGTAGGCTTGATATATGAGATGGTCAGAGACTTCAGGCATGCTACAAGTGATAGTCAGAGACTGCAAACATGATATAAAAGATGACCAGAGACTCCAGACATAATACAAGGGATGGTCAAAGACTGTGGACATGATGCAGGAGATGGTCTGATACTGTGGAAATGATACAGAGATGGCCAGATACTGCAGGCATGCTGCAAGAGATGGCCAGATACTGCAGGCATGCTGCAAGAGATGGTCAGAGACTGTAGACATGATACAAGAAATGGTCAGGGACTGCAGACATGATACAAGAGACAGTCAGAGATTTCAGACATGATACTGTCTATGAGACTGCTATAAATCACTGTTAATAAGTAAACACATATTAGCATCTGCAGGGGGCCAGAGGACCACACAAAAAGTGCCAGAGGGCCGCAGGTTGGACACCAGGGGGTTTGAACCTCTGAGAGATTTGTTATTAGGATTTTCTCTTTGAGGTGATTACCTCCCACTGTTCCAGTGACACAAGGACAGTAAGTAAGAGCTCATTCACACAGGTGGCTGCAGTATGTAACCTCTGATGAAGCCCTGTCTTGTGGGCGTAACACATAAGGTAGAGACAGGAGCATCATCATCACGCTACTCGTAAGCCACTGTGTGAGTCAGTGTGGAGTATATGCCCAAACTTGTGCTGCATGATCCTGTCTTCAAGCTATATGCCACCTTTTTATGTATATATTGCTGTATATTTTAATAAAGCATTATACAGAGAGCACTAGGAGTGTTTATTTTTCTCTGACAGAGGTACAGAGGGGGAAGAGCGCATTATTGACCTAAGGCGGCAAACATTTTGCTGCTGTGGTGGGGAACCCCTTGCATAATTGAAAGATGTTATACATCTGGCGCACTTAAGACCTATTTTAAAATGGAGGTCTTTGGACGGGTGAGCACATTTGTTTGTCTGTGTGGAGACATGTGGTGCATCTAACAGAATTAGTGTCCTGGGGTGTCACAGGGACTTTTATGTGTACTGGTGCAAGATACTGTGAAGAATCAATATTATGGGACTTATTTTTACAGTATATTAATTTATTTATTTTTCCTTATAACTTTTTTGGGGGACATCTCCCAGTACAGCCTAGATCCTCACCTAGGCATGCATCCTCTTGGCAGCCTCCAAGAATATTGACATCTAACATCTAAGGAGGCCTCAGAGTACTCTACAACGCATGTGCTAATGCACATCATCAGAGGGCCAGCTGTCTTGTCCAGGTTCTTTCCCCTTTTCCCCAGATAACCTGCATAGCTGCAAGAACCTTGAAGAGACAGCAGCCCTCTGATGATGTGAGTAAAAAAAGTTGCTGGAGATGGACCTGGTGGAGTGGGATCCTGTATGCAGAAGTAGAATAGTGAATTACAGCAGGACAAGGCTAGATTCTCTGGACACGGAAGTATCTATTTTGCAGTTAGTGCTGGAAACCAGGTAAGAGGGGATTAAACATATATGTGTGAGGAGAAGGGGTGACATTACTCTTTAAAGGGGCTGTAGGGAGCACAAATGTGGAAGCACTAATTTCAAAAGGGGCTGTATTTGCAGTTATATCTAGCAGTCCCCTGTAATGTGTCTCTAGTCTCAACCGGAAGTGACGTCATCCCTCGGTTCCCTGTGTGCCCCGAGGTCCAGGAAATGTCGGCAAACACCGGCGCAACCCGCTCCACTACACCAGCGCTCAGCCACGGATAAACTCCCTCCCGGATGGTTCTTCTCCCACAACTTACATGCCTGCGTTTAATCTACTCTTGTAAGTGCATATGCTACATTTGCTCATTAAAATTGATTATCATACCGCACTTAAGCCCCATACACACGGTCGGATTTTCCGATGGATTCTGTCCTTTCAGACAATGTTGTCGGAAATTCCGACCGTGTGTAGGCACCATCGGACAGTTTCCATCGGATTGTCCGACGGACAAAGTCCTATCTCCTGCTGGATAGATTTTTTGACAACAAAGTCCGATCACACCAAATCCGATCGTGTGTAGCGAATTCCGACGGACAAAGTGCTACGCATGCTCAGATCACATTACAAGACCAAAGCTATTGGCTACTAGCCTCTACGAAGTCCCGTCGTAGGCAACAAACGTCACCACGTTCAGAATGATCAGATTTTCCGACAACTTTGTCCGACCGTGTGTACGCAAAACCAACATCGGACAAAGTACGACGGACATGATCCGACTGACCTGGTCCTCGGATAATCCGAGCGTGTGTATGGGGCTTTAGAATGGCGCCTTTGTGCTTCTTCCCTCTAGTCTTATACCCCGCACACACGATCAGATTTTCCGACAACAAATGTTGGATGTGAGCGTGTTGGCGGAAAGTCCGACCGTGTGTACACAAGTCTGTCACACAAAAGTCTACGCATGCTCGGAATCGAGTACGAGCTGGAAGCGCTCGGTCTTGTAAAACTAGCGTTCGTAATGGAGATATCACATCGGCTCATCGTACGCCTTGTACGTCACTACGTTTGTAATTGTTGGCCAACATTTGTGTGACCGTGTGTATGCAAGACAAGTTGGAGCCAACAACCTTCGAACAAAAAACCACGGTTTTGTTGTCGGAAAGTCTGATCGTGTGTACGGGGCATAAGACTGTCTACTGAAGCATTATTCCATACTCCAACAACCCCTTTTTTGCAACCTGTGACCATCCCCTTCTGTCTTTAATTATCTTTTTAGCATGCCTGTAGTCTTTGACCATGACCAGTGTATTCAAGATATCCCTAACTTTTTAATACGAACCTTGACCCCATAAAATCCCCTTCTCCACATCCCCTTTTTTACCCACCTTACCAATGATAGACCACACAGGAGTTTGGAGTATAACTGGCCATAGCAGCCTTTTATTAACAAAATATTAAATCCAATATTAAATAACTTCCAAATACCATAGATATAACATTTGTAACAACAGTTTTAACTCCCAGCCCGTTGGTCTTTGATGGCACCCCGAACTTGACACTTTCCACCAGTACACTGTTGGACCTTATTTCCCCAAACCAGGCCTCCAGCCATATCACCAGCTCGAAGACAACCCCCTTCCCGCAGTGCAACCATTCCCGTATTCCAGCATACCGTTCCACTGGAATAACCAGAGGGGCACATACCACCGATGAGCCCCCCACCACTTTCATCACATCTGTTGTCTGCCACCATCAAAGACCTGCCGTTACCCAGCTGCTATGATGACCCAAATCCATTGATCCTGCAAGAAAAGAAAACAAACAAACAACAAAGAGACACAAACAGGGAGGGTGGGTGGGAAAAACGTCTCCTCTGCTGTCCCTCTTCATCGACTGCTCCCGGAAGTCCCCGCCTTCCCCCCTTTATACTGCTCCACCCCTCCAGCTCCTTTCCATCCTGCCTCCTCCCTTTGAAACTCCCCTCATTCTAACCCTTTCATTGCCTCTCCTCTCCACCTTGTCATGCCTGGCCCTCCATTACTCTGCCTTTTCTCTCTTGCCTCACTTCATAGACTAGCACTGTCAACCCACATATACCATACACATTGACTGATTGTTTCCCCCTAAAAATCATATGTTTGCCTTCATATATGCGGTGCATCAACTCGGGAGTCTGGGCGCACCACCACATCCGGCAGCGCCGGAGTGACTTCACTACCGGAACACACATACAAATAGACGCCTCGGGCTGGCGTCTCCCACAATTCCACTTTCCCTATATGCCGTGCTGTCACGGGAGCAGAGAATACCAGGGAACCTAACTTCAAAGGTAAACTTCAGCCAATACAGCGAACTTAACCTTATGCCAGAGGCTTAAAATTTAAGCCCTTAAGGTGAGGGCACACCTGACGGGGGAGGAGAGCACAATATGCATGAAGTCACTTGGCACTTTATTTATTACTATGGACTGTTTGTTTTTATTTAAATTTTATTTTTATTTCATTTTTTCTAACATTCGATGGACTTGATTGCATCATATTAATTAATTCACGCTACATTGTTTGGAACCCACGGAGCACGAGCACTTTTTGTCTTATATAGCAGACACTATTTATATATATATATATATATATATATATATATATATATTTTTTTTTTTTCACATTAGATTTTATACATATATTTTTATATATTTATTTGCTTTGCATTTGATTAGCACTTATTGGGACAGGAATAGATTAACATTATTAGCAGTCTGTATCGCAGTTTCAGACATTCTGCAGAGCACAGCGTGACACATTTATATACACCTGTGCATCCGCACAGATATATATAATAACGAATACAGGTTTTTCAATCATTCACATTGTGGGGAGTGTCAGCAGCTGTCACCATTTATAGCATTTAGTTTTTAGCTTTTAGCAGCGCACAAGGTTCCGCCCATTCTAACAGCTAGAGGTAACTCCTCTGACTGTATGTGCTCTTTTCTCACTATATCTCTCTGTCTTTATTAGACATCTTTTAGGGACTCTTATCTCTGGTCTACTGGGCATTCATGCAATGGGAGGATTCCCCAAACTGAGCCAGTATACTACCAGATGTCCTGGTCATCGTTTACTTACTGTGTCCAAGTTTACCAACTACCTTTTGGTAATTGGCATACGAGTACCTTATAGGTGAGGAAATAAAAAGCTAAATTCTTTTATGATGGCCTTTTCAATTAATTAATACTGAATGTTAATATCAATATGAATATCTATATATACAGACTAATTCTAGGAGTTCCCTGAAGTGTTATCCTCCTGAGTTCTTTTGAACCTCTACCATCATTGAGGACATTGCTCTCTATTCATCTTTACTTTCCCTACCTGTGACTACTGTAAGTAAGAATCTGCTTATAACTATACTCCTATTGATAAGCCCCATGTATATTGTCCAAAAAATGTTGTGTGCTGTGCTCAACCCAGGCCCTTTCCCAGGGGGATCCTGGGATCCTTGATTGGGTGGGGTTATTATGTGGCTATGCTGAGCTGAGTTCACTGGGGCAATAATATTACTTTATGCTAATGTTGAATAAACATACAAAAATGTGATGTATCTAATTGCATCTAAATATTCCTTGTTTATAGAATTTGCCATAGCTCCTGACGAAGCGTTCTGTTTACACGCAACATGTAGAGCAGAGCTGAGTTTTTTATGACACACTACCTCGACAAATTCCATAATTCTCTAGAGTGATCAGTTTGGTGCTCCAAATGTTTGATTGTATTGTGTATGTAGGTAGTGTGTTATTCATGCTCATAGGCATTTTTTGTGAATGATATATGAAATTTTATGTAATTGTCTTGATTTTATTTATTTTTGTAATAAATATATATTTTTTTTACACGATTGCGTTATGCCTAAAAAGTCCATCATCCAAAAATTATAATCTTCTCAATAATCCAACTATCGGGACGTGGCAAATTATACCCAAGTGTTGTATCCATAGTACCACTCTGTGGAGATACAGATTTTTCTCCTCTAGTATGTCTGCAGTCTATGACCATCTCCTCTAGTATGTCTGCAGTCTATGACCATATCCGTAGTATGTCTGCAGTCTATGACCATCTCCACTCCACTAGTATGTCTGCAGTCTCTGACCATCTCCTCTAGTATGTCTGCAGTCTATGACCATCTCCTCTAGTATGTCTGCAGTCTATGACCATCTCCTCTAGTATGTCTGCAGTCTATGACCATCTCCTCTAGTATGTCTGCAGTCTATGACCATCTCCTCTAGTATGTCTGCAGTCTATGACCATCTCCTCTAGTATGTCTGCAGTCTATGACCATCTCCTCTAGTATGTCTGCAGTCTATGACCATCTCCTCTAGTATGTCTGTAGTCTCTGAGTATCTCTTCTTGTATGTCCATAGTCTCTGATTATTCCCTGTAGTATGTCTGTATTCTTTGATCATCTTCTATAATATGTCTCTGGTTATCTCGTGTTGCATGTCTGCATTCTCTGACCATCTCCAGTTACATGTCTATAGTCTCTGACAATTTTTTTTAGCGCATTACTTTTATGGAATATTATGTGCGGCCCTTTGGTCATATCAGGGGCCACACTTGAGGCCCCCTATATGAAGGAGGTTGATCACCACTGCTCTGGGTTCACCTGTAGAAAATTTACAGAGGGTTCAAAGAACAGCCACTCTCTGTGACCAAGTTAAATAAGTTTATCTTGTGCAGAACCAGTTTATATCCGTAATTGTCATGTTTGCCCGGAGTCTTCCTTTTAAGTGAATAAAATTAAAGGCGTGCCCTAAATCTTCTTTTTGATGTTTTTTCTATTCATGTCATAAAAGCCAATTTTAATATTAATTTTCATCTGCAGATAAGACTTTCCAGTCACTTTCTCTATAATCAACGACACGCGGTGATTAATCATAGCGCTGCCTTCTTTTGCATCCCCTCTTCCACCCACTTCTTCTGTCTCTCAAAACGGCACTTTTTTTTTCTTGCCACCACTTAATTGTCGAATTATACAATGAGAAGCACCCATTATTTATTCATTTTGAGGAATGACTATGATATAATTACCCAACTTTATAATTATTACTTGCAAAGAGAAATGTCATTACTCAAAATTAAGCATGAACAGGTAAGTGATTGGATTCTTGTTGTTCAGGGCATATTACCTGCTTAATTAAATAACCGATGCCATATTACGCCTGGAGGATACAAGTTTACTTAACAGAGCAGTATGTTTAACATTATTTTTTTTTATTATAATCATTACCATTTATGTATCGACAATGAATATGTAGAGCATCTGTTATGCAATAGTATGACCCATTAAAAAATAGTTGTTAGCAATATCCAAACATTTTATATAAAACATGTCTTAACCACCTCCCATCCAGGTCATGTATAACTGGCCAGACAGCGTCAGAGATGAGGCACGTGTACACCCCTGGAGGCTGCCTCTGCAGCTAAAGGGGGTAACGCTTGGGGGGGGCAGTAAAATTGCAGCTCAACCATGAGGTTTTACTGCCCCCAACCTCACCTGTGAATGACCCCTAATAGTGCAGCCAGTCACAGTGTCCTGCAAGCCCTAATAGTGGAGCCAGTCACAGTGACCATTAATGTGATAGGTAGTCAGGAAGTTAGATGCGTAATTTATGCACCTAGAAAGCCTGAAGGTGCTCCTTGGACTTTGGGCCTCTCTATGTGGCTAGACTGTGAAAAAGTTACACACATGTGGTATCCCTATAAGTGGAAGGAGTGGTAGAATGTGTTTTGGGGTGCGATTTTAAGTATGCCTAATGCCGCGTACACACGAAGGGACAATCCCGCGGGATTATCCTCTGGACTGAAGTCCAGCGGATAATCCCCTCGTGTGTGGGCGCCGGCGGACTTTTTGGCGCCAAAGTCCGGCGGACCAAAGTTTTAAGTTTTGTTTTAAAATTATCCGCTGGACTTGGCAGTCCAGCGGACAATCCCGCCGTTAGTGGGCAAGTCCGCGGGACTTTTGAAATGAACGGACTTGCCGCTCATCGGCAAGTCCGTTCATTTAGCACGTGACTTCAGGTTACGTAGCTAGCGTAGGCAGTTACTGCCGCCGCGCTAGCTCCGTGACCTGGCATGGATTTAAAGGGAATCCCCACGCCGAAAAAAAAAACGGCGTGGGGGTTCCCCCCAAATCCAAGTCAGACCCTCTTCCGAGCACGCAGCCTGGCAGGCCAGGAAAGGGGTGGGGACGAACGAGCGCCCCCCCTCCTGAGCCGTACCAGGCCGCGTGCCCTCAACATGGGGGGTGCCCTGGGGAAAGGGGGGCCGTGCGGCCCCCCCACCCCAAAGCACCTTGTCCCCATGTTGATGAGGACAAGGGCCTCTTCCCGACAACCCTGGCCGTTGGTTGTCGGGGTCTGCGGGCGGGGGCTTATCGGAATCTGGGAGCCCCCTTTAATGTCGTCTGGGGGTCTCGATCCGCCTTCGGGGGTCTTCCGGGGGTCTCTTCTGTTCTTGCGGCGGTCGTCGTCTTCCGCGCCGCCGGCGCCGCCTTCTTCTTCTTCTTGTCCTTCTTCTTGTTCTTCTTCTTCTTCCGATGTTGACCCGTCGCTGTCTCTGCCCGGAATGCCTGTGCCGCTCTGCGCTCGGACTTATATAGGGACATGGGGGACAGGGTCACATGCACATGTCACATGGTGACCCTGCCCCCTTGTGTTGTCACAGTCCCGGAGGATGCTGGGACTGTGACATCGCAAGGGGGCGGGGTCACCATGTGACATGAACATGTGACCCTGTCCCCCATGTCCCTATATAAGTCCGAGCGCAGAGCGGCACAGGCATTCCGGGCAGAGACAGCGACGGGTCAACATCGGAAGAAGAAGAAGAACAAGAAGAAGGACAAGAAGAAGAAGAAGGCGGCGCCGGCGGCGCGGAAGACGACGACCGCCGCAAGAACAGAAGAGACCCCCGGAAGACCCCCGAAGGCGGATCGAGACCCCCAGACGACGGCGGCGACGACGAAGAAGGTAGCCGGACTCCCCCGCTCGTGAAAGAGCTAGGTAAAAGAGCAGAAGAGAGCGGAGGAGTCCGGCGAGAAGACCCCCAAGACGGAAGAAGACCCCCGGAGCAGTGCAATAAAATATTTTTTCAAAAGTGTGTGTGTTTTTGTACTTTACATTTTACACCTTAGGTGAATGGGTAGGGGTACATCGTACCCCATACTCATTCACATAGGGTGGGGGGCCGGTATCTGGGGGCCCCCTTATTAAAGGGGGCTCCCAGATTCCGATAAGCCCCCGCCCGCAGACCCCGACAACGAACGGCCAGGGTTGTCGGGAAGAGGCCCTTGTCCTCATCAACATGGGGACAAGGTGCTTTGGGGTGGGGGGGGCCGCACGGCCCCCTTTCCCCAGGGCACCCCCCATGTTGAGGGCACGCGGCCTGGTACGGCTCAGGAGGGGGGGGCGCTCGTTCGTCCCCACCCCTTTCCTGGCCTGCCAGGCTGCGTGCTCGGATGAGGGTCTGACTTGGATTTGGGGGGAACCCCCACGCCGTTTTTTCGGCGTGGGGATTCCCTTTAAATCCATGCCAGCTTGCGGAGCTAGCGCGGCGGCATTTACTGCCTACGCTAGCTACGTAACCTGAAGTTACGTTCGAAATGAACGGACTGCTCCGTGTGTGGGCAAGTCCGTTCATTTTCAAAAGTCCCGCGGACTTTTGGTCGGCGGATTATCCGCTGGAGAAGTCCGTGCGTGTGTGGGCAAGTCCACACGCTCGGAAAGTCCAGCGGACCTAGCTGGAAAGTCCCGCGGGATTGTCCGCTGGACTAGGTCTGCCGGCAAAAGTCCGCACGTGTGTACGCGGCATAAGTCATACGTTAGAAATATCTTATTGATTGACAACCTTGTGTAAAAAATACCTTTACATTTTCATTCCATGTTTTCCACAAACTTGTGTCAAAAAATAAAGTCTTCAAAAGACTCACCATGCCTCTTAGAAAATACCTTGGGGTGCTTGCTTTAAAAAATGTGATAATTTTGTGTGTTTCTGCTGTCCTAGTGCTCCAGGGTCTCCAAAAATGGGATAAGTAGTTAGGAAACTAGGCACGTAATTTATGCACCTAGACAACCCAAAGGTGCTCCTTGGACGTTGGGCCTCTCTACGTTGCTAGACTGTGAAAAAGTCCCACACATTTAGTATCCCCATACTCAGGTGAAGTAGCAGAATGTGTTTTGGAGTATATTTATAAGTATATCTATGCTGTATGTTAGAAATATCTTATTAATTGACAGATTTTCATTCCACCTTTATCCAAAAATGTATGGCACAAAAAAATGAATTCTTCAAAAACCTCAATGTGGCTCTTAGAAAATACCTTGGGGTGTTTGATTTAAAAAAAATTGGTCATTTTGTGGGTGTTTCTGCTGTCGTGGTGCTCCAGGGCCTCCACAAATGTGATAGGTAGTCAGGAAATTAGATATGTAATTTATGCCCCTAGAACGCCTTGAATTTTGGACCTCTCTGTGTTGCTAGACTGTGAAAACGTCTAACATATTTGGTATTCCCATACTCAGAAGTAGCAGAATGTGTTTTTCTAAGTATGTCTATGTTGTGCATTAGAAATATCTTGGAATTCTGCATGGAATAGTAAGTATGCCTATACTGTTTGTGAGAAATAACTTTAAATTACAACTTTATTTCTTTCCTTGATTTTCCCCAAAAAGTGACAAAAAATGACAACTTCAAAAAAATTCACTATGCCTCTTACTAAATACCTTTGAATGTCTACTTTCCACTTTACAGATTTTTCCTCCTTGTCATTAGCGCATTTTTTACCCATATATTAAATAACACCATTATGTTTCCAGGTGTGTGGCGTTTTCTTTCCTTTCCTTTGGTTGCATTTACATCGACCACCAGGATGTCAGATCTGTGAACACACCACGTTGTTACCATCTCCCCATGGGGAAAAGGAGTTGACTTCTGGACAGGCCCGGGGGAGACCCTCTGTATGTTACCACATATATTGCTACACATAAGCGTGCCTTCTTTATCCAACTGGATTACCTTTCCTGCGAGAGTTGACCAGCATTTGGCACTACCTGTAAGTTATAGATTTTGAGATATACTCATACATACATGGTTCTCCTACTACCATGTCCCCTTCCCCCTACTACCCGTTCTTCCCTTTTTTTTAATTATTATTATTATTATTCATTGATTCGTTTTTATCTCCAGATACCTACCTGCACCTCTCCTGAGGAAGCGAGAATTACCTTGCGAAATGCGTATAGATAATTCACGCAGCAGCTCTAGATAGATTGGGGTATGTGTATGGTGCTTTCAGGTCCCGCATATCTAATTTTTTCATATGAACTCTATGCAGCACCATTCATGTTAATCATTTTTTGTCTTCTTTATTTTTGTGGTACATATGTTTTTAAATGTATGATAACAAAAAAATTTCATATTTTTACATTTACTGACTCTTTAAAAGTCCAGTGGGCAAAAGTTTTTTTCTGTGTTGTACATACTAATTTGGGACTGAGACACTACCTCAACCCTTGTCACATTAGCTCTCATTGGCTGTCTATGATACCTGTATGAACCTTTGACGTTCTTTCAAATAAAAGTGGTCAGGAAAGCCCTGACAACTATTTCTGGTGTGGAATAGACTCACTGTTTTGACACTACCACTGAGATACAAAACCCCAACATGTCAGAATTGGTGGAGCATGCGGGCAAAATGTGGCAGAGTTCCAGATCCTCACATACCAAAAACCGTGAGTTGCCAGAGACTGTGTGTTATGCTGTGTGCAGCAGCTAATGTGATTTCAGTGAAGTCTGCACGGAGAAGTCTTTTGTATTAAAGAGACAGCATGCCAAAATTGTATTTTAGTTTATTGGCCCAGTATTTGGGATAATTGAGTTGCAGCAGTCATTTTATATTCCTTTGGCTGAGCGCAAGAATTTATTTTACTTAATAATGGGTTAATGCAACCTGTTAAGGCTGAAACAGCAGAGTTTTATGAATTTAATGAAGTGCCGGCAGTGCACGGTGGTGAAAATGGGGTATTGCAACCAGCTATGTCAGGGGTGACCACTGAGAGATGAGAGCCATTGCCCCTAGAAACTGACAGGTGCAAAAGAGTTGTCCCTGGAGACCTCACAGGAGCTCACAGTACCTGAGCCTGAGGTTTACCAGGACACCTGTGTAGCCACCCCGATGGGCGAACATGTTTCACGTTAGGTGAAAAGTGATGCCCAAAGTATCCTACAGTCTCAAACTGCTATTGTGCTAAGACAGCCTGTAAAAATCAGGAATGGTGATAATGATGAGGTTGGGAAATGTATTACTGGCAACGTTGATAATGATGGTTTGATGTCTCTCGTGGCAAACAAAGGCAGTGCCGCAGAGTTGTCCCTGGAAATCTCACGAGGACTCCCTGTGTTGGAGCCAGTGGTTGTCCAGGAAAGCTCTGATACTGCTCTTTTGGAACAAAATGGGAAAATACCTCAAATGGTAGAACATGTATTATCAGAGTCTGATGTGGTTAGAGGTGACTGGAGCCCAGACATGATAGACTGGGATAGTCTGGCCATGAAGTTGTTAGCGTGGTTAAAGGAAAGTTCCATATGTGACAGTGGA
The DNA here is from genome assembly GCA_028564925.1 of Lithobates sylvaticus. Lineage (NCBI taxonomy): Eukaryota > Metazoa > Chordata > Amphibia > Anura > Ranidae > Lithobates > Lithobates sylvaticus. Next base: position 612,723,742 of record CM053027.1, on the reverse strand, counting down.
GTGGACATTACAGCTGCTGGGTCAAATGGAGGGCCTGCAAAGCTGCCAGTAGTTGAGGGCATGTTGGTTGCTGTGGAAGTTAACACCCTCCAGTCAGAAGGACTGGACACGGCATACATGGCAGAGGTTTTGTCCGCAGCCCAATAGATAGATAATGTTGAGTGTCAAAAGGACAGTGTAACTGATGAGGACTTGGAAAGACAGAGAGGGGATGAGTATGAGATATGTGTCTAGCAGTGCTCTGAGGGGGTCTCATGCTGTGATGGCAGATGCCTCCAGAAAGGTGGAGGTCTCTTTAAATGTCTCTACCTCTCAAGCCTCAGTAAATGAGCCCCTCCACAACACTAGTAAGAAAAGTAAGTAAGAAAAGTTGTGTGTTTAGATGTGGGGTGTAACTGAGATATTATTGGAAATGTTGGAATTGGTAAAGACCCTTTTGCTGTACAGCTGCGTCTATCCACCGCAGAAGGGCGGCCTGGTACTGCGTAGTACCAATCAGTGGAGACAGGTGGTGCAGGCGATGTTAAGCAATGTTGGTCAAAATTCGTATTGGTTACTGCAGTGCTGGTTACTTGCATGGAAAGTGGTCTCATGGTTCTCTGCGGAAGTTCTTCCAGTGGCCATTTTGTGTAGAAGGTGCTCAGGGAAACTGCTGGAGAAATCAGAAATGATAGACATGTGTGATGGGATGCATTAGTGTTGGTTCGGTCCGAGGTGTGGCTGAGCAGTGGTTGGTACATGGCACGTATACTGTTTCATCCGCTAGACCTCATGGAAAGGAAGAGCCCACAACAGATGCGGCAGTTGTAGGAATTCTGGAACAGGTGCATCTGAGCTACTACCTCCTGTGCAATGCCCGGTGAGACTCAAGAACACAGCACTCAGCCTATGAAGTCTCTGTAAACCTCCATATAGTCCATGCAAAAAAGGACAAAGGCTGGTGCTATGAAAGTCAGCTAAAACATAATTTTATTATTGCATGTGAACAGCAGTCAAAAAGAAATCCAACACGTTTTGGCTGTCAGGTCTTAATCATAGTGATTAAGGCCTGACGGCCGAAACGTGTTGGATTTCTTTTTGGCTGCTGTTCACATGCAATAATAAAATTATGTTTTAGCTGACTTTCAAAGCACCAGCCTTTCTCCTTTTTAGTTGTGGGAATTCTGTCCATCACTCGCAAAGAGGTGCAGATTAAGGCACCTGGAGACACTCTGTGAGGAAATAAAAACAGTGTTGGCCACTGTAACGGGGAAGCGGTGTGAACCCATGTTGAAAGTTGTATCACAGTGTTCTACTTACTGATAGGGAGTAACCGCTGGCCTGTATGTGGTCCCTCCTCAGGCACTGTCCTAGCAAACAATGGGCCAAGAGCTCCACCTGATGGCCACCATAATGAGCTTAGTAATCCAGTGTGGAATGTTGCAATTGATGAAAAACAGAAAATAGTATACGCGCCATGTACCAACCACTGCTCAGCCAAACCTCTGACCCCCCCCCCCCCTTCCCATTTCCCCCTGCTTACCTTTTTACTGTCTTTTGCACAGTACACATACTCACCTAGCCAGCGGGTCCAGGGATAAGCTGCTGGGATCCTCCTACTCTTTGCAACTGCTGTACGGGTCTGGCTAGGCCCACACCATCCTCTTTGCTGAATGGGACTGCACATTGGTGGTCAGTAGTGGTCAATGTCCCTCACTTTGGTGATCAGTGAGAAGAATGCCCCCCTTACAGGAGTGGTCTGAATTCCACTGTTACAGACACCTGAATAAATCACTGGTGTCATGCAGCTGGCTCTGCCAAGTTGTGTTGGCCCTTGACCTATGGGGGCACCATCAAATGAAAGGCCAATCAACTCAAGGAATGCATAACAAACTTTGGAGTAACCCCAGACTTCCATGGAACTCTGGAATGTCTGCTCTAGGGAGTAAGGAATAAGCTGAAATACTATTTATTTTCTTCTTCTTTTTTTTTTTTTTTTACAGTGTGTATATACTACCGTATATACTCAAGTATAAGCCGGGTTTTTCAGCACATTTTTTTTGTGCTGAAAATGCCCCCCTCGGCTTATACTTGAGTCAAGCACTTTTCTGCAGCCATGAATTACATTTTCCGACCTGACTTTGGGGCCTCGTATCTCAGGACCACTTGGTGCTAGGAACCCCATCTTGGATTGTAGTGCTATTTCCACTGGGTTTGCACACCAAATTTGGAGTTCCTAGCACCAAAATACGGGGCACCAAAGTCGGTCAACTGTGTCCATCTGCAGCAATGTCATTTCGGAGAATTTTGGCTGTAGCTAGGGGGCATCTAGGAACCCTTAACTACCAAGTTTGAAGTTCGGGGGACCTATGGTTGCAAATGGGCACAGTGAGGATGCAAATGGCCATTGTTGACCCTCTTTTCCACTTACAGTAGCTGCGCATTTCTCACCCTAGGCTTATACTCGAGTCAATATGTTATCCCAGTTTTTTGTGGTAAAATTAGGTGCCTCGGCTTATATTCGGGTCGGCTTATACTAGTATATACGGTATACAGTATATATTATGATTTGCAGTATACAGTCTTTTCCATAACAACTTAGCATGTGTGAGCAGTTTCTCTGACCACACTGGGAAAAAAGAGAATCGTAAAATAAGTTTGATGTATGCCGACACAAATCCTGCAGGGAGAAAATTCTGGTCCTCACTTCCTCATTGCTCAAATCTCATGAAAGCACCACAAGAAAGCAGTGTGTTTGCATATGCATGTATAGAAGAAGTATTCTAAAACATGATTCAGATTACACAAGCAAGAAATGTGATGGAATGGTATAGAAACTCTTGTCTGGCATGTCTTGATGGAAAGGGAATAAAATGAATGATTATTCCCCTGTAAGGAAATATCTGTGTTTCATCCATCAAATTTAAAACCCATTTCTTGTGTAATTGCTCCATTTTAAAAGAGATAAATTGGATATAGAAACTGAAATAAAAGTTTACATCCTGTGAAGAAAAAGTGTAACTTACGTAGTAGACCTGTCCACATAAATCGCATTCTCCTTTTGTCAATTTAAAGCCAGACTTGCCAGCAAAAGTGGCAGCAGTGGCAGAGGGTAGGTCACAAGAAGTGAAAAACCACCCAAAGTCGCCATCATTTTACCTTCTTCAGTGAATTCTTTTTTTGCCCAAATTTCACAAAAATCTCCAAATTTTTGCCAACATTTGGGAAAAATAAACTCTTATGCCCCGTACACATGGTCGGAAATTCCGACCACAAAATCCGTCTGATTTTTTCCGACGGATTTTGTCCGACACTGGTGTTGCATACACACGGTCGGAAAATTCGATCATCCTGAACGTGATGACGTTCGTTGCGTACGACGGGACTACGTAGAGGCTAGTAGCCAATAGCTTTGGTCTTGTAATGTGATCTGAGCATGCGTGGTACTTTGTCCGTCAGAATTCGCTACACATGATCGGAAAAAGTCCGATGGGACTTTGTTGTCGGAAAATTTGAGAGCAGGAGATAGCATAAGCCTAGGGTGAGAAATGCGCAGCTACTGTAAGTGGAAAAGAGGGTCAACGATGCCCATTTGCAGCCTCACTGTGCCCATTTGCAGCCATAGGTCACCTGAACTTCAAAATTAGTAGTTAAGGGTTCCTAGATGCCCCCTAGCTGCAGCCAAAATTTGGGGTCTCTGGACCCAAATGGTCCCGAAATGACATTGCTGCAGATTGACACAATTGACCGATTTTGGGGCCCCATATCTCGGGTCACTTGGTGCTAGGAACCCCAAATTTGGTGTGCAAACCCAGTGGAACTCGTACTACAATATATCCAGCGATGGGGTTCCTTTTACCAAGTGGCCCCAAGTTACGGGGCCCCAAAATCGGTTCGGAAAATGTCAGGCACTTTTCTGCAGCAGAGAATGACATTTTCCGAACCGAATTTGGGGCCCTGTATTTTGGGGCCACTTGGGACTAGGAACCCTATCTTGGATGTGTTGTAGTACGAGTTTCACTGGATTTGCACACCAAATTTGGGGTTCCTAATACCAAATGGAACCGAGATACGGGGCCCCAAATTCGGGTCGGAAAATGTGATTCTCTGCTGCAGAAAAGTGCTCGACTCAAGTATAAGTCGATGGGGGCATTTTCAGCACAAAAAAATGTGCTGAAAAACTCTTGAGTATATACGGTATTAATTGTTATAGGTGACCCCATGCAGTTTTTCAAGCACTGCAGCCATTAAGGGACTGGAGGCTAAAGACTCAGACAGTTTCCGGGTTTATATTTAGGACCTGCACCGTTAAGCCTTGTACACACGATCGGATTTTCCGCAGACAAAACCTTTGACTTTTGTCCGAAGGCGTGTGCTTGGATTTTGTCTTGCATACAAACAGCAAGGAATTGTCGGCCAACAAACACGAATGTAGAGACGTACTACATGTTTTTTCCGCTCTTTAGCGCCACCCTTTGGGCTCCTTCAGCTGATTTTGTGTTAGTAGAAGTTTGGTGAGTGTTGATTCGGACTTTTCATTTCGCTCTTTTTATTTTGCGCATTTCATTTTGTGCTTTTCAGTTCATTTCTGAACGGCCGTTCGTCAACCAGACATGTTGCAGAATCGGAGGAGATAATGTGTTATTTATTATTGGCCTTGGAGTTATTGCTTTGACCCAAGTCCAGTCCAGGAACAGGAGGAGGAGGAGTTTGCTTGGTTGTTTCATTAACCACTTCAGCCCCGGACCAATTGGCAGCCAAAGGACCAGGCCCCTTTTTGCGATTCGGCACTGCGTCGCTTTAACTGACAATTGCGCGGTCGTGCGTCGTGGCTTCAAAACAAAATTGGCGTCCTTTTTTTCCCACAAATAGAGCTTTCTTTTGGTGGTATTTGATCGCCCCTGCGGTTTTTTATTTTTTGCGCTATAAACAAAAATAGAGTGACAATTTTGAAAACAATGCAATATTTTTTGCTTTTTGCTATAATAAATATCCCCAAAAAATATATAAAAAAAATTTTTTTTTCCTCAGTTTAGGCCGATACGTATTCTTCTACATATTTTTGGTAAAAAAAATCGCAATTAGCGATTATTGATTGGTTTGCGCAAAAGTTATAGCGTTTACAAAATAGGGGATAGTTTTATAGCATTTTTATTAATATTTTTTTTTTTACTAGTAATGGCGGCGATCAGCGATTTTTATTGTGACTGCGACATTATGGCGGACACATCGGACATTTTTGACACATTTTTGGGACCATTGTCATTTATACAGAAATCAATGCTATTTAAATGCATTGATTCCTGTATAAATGACAGTTGTAGTGAAGGAGTTAACCACTAGGGGGAGGGGAGGGGTTATGGGCTCTGACGTGTGTTTTTTTTTACATGTAGGGGGCGGGGCTGACGTCTGACGTCATTGATCGGCTTTCCCGATGACCGGGAACAGCCAATCAATGACAGGCAGAGTAGGAAGCGCGGGGAGAGGTTTGTTTACACAAACCTCTCCCCGTTCTTCAGCTCCGTAACCCGATCACGGGACACCAGCGGCGATCGGGTCCGCTGGTCCCGCGGCCGGGGTCACGGAGCTCCCGACCGGGTCGCGAACGCGCGACCCACGTGCAGGCAACTTAAAGGGGACGTACAGGTACGTGGTTTTGCCTGCCCGTGCCATTCTGTAGACGTATATCTACATGAGGCGGTCGGGAAGCAGTTAATTGTGACCAATTATGTCATATGCCTTTGCTGCGGGAGCTCCAGGAGAATAATCCGGATTATTTTTGGAATTATCTCCGGATGACGGACCCCTGCTTTCACCAACTCTTGGCATTGTTGACCCCCCATATTAAGAAGCAGGACACATGCATGAGGCTTTTATTTTATTTTTTGGTTGAATAATAATGATTTGATTTGGTATATTTTCTATATTTTTGGATGCATAGAATGCACTTTTGGTTAAGTTCTATTGGCAGATAGCATGTCTAATTTTATTTGTTTTCTTTTTTTAATGCACAATAAAAAAATCGTGTAGAATAATACTTGGCTATGTGTTTTACTTCAAATGACAGTTTGGGAGTCGGCAGTTACATTTAAAAAAAATACAATGTAAAATTGACAAGGGACACCAACATAGTTGTATCTTTGATCTTAAAAACTACAGGATAATGGGGTTGTGGTAACTTTCCCCCAAAAAGAAAAAGAAACAAAAAAAAGCATAATAATATTATTCTTGATATCACTAGAAAAAAAAGCCTGTGAAAATTTATTTGCAATAACTCCATCAGTATCACCAGCAAAGCAGCTTCATTATTATCCCATTAAAGAAGAAGAGAATTGTGCGCTGCATTTCGAGATTTCATAATTTGCCGCGTCACAAATGTTAATTCTCCATTACGAACGCCAGTTTACAAGACCCACCGTTTCCGGCTCGTCCTTGCTTCCGAGCATGCGTGTTTGTACTTTGGACTTTTGTTCAACGGACTTGTGTACACACGCTCGGAAAATCCGACAACAGACATTTGTCCGCGGAAAATTTAAAACCTGCCATCCAACATTTGTCCGCGGAAAATCCGACAACAATTGTCCAATAGAGTGTACACACGGTCGGATTTTCCGCCAACAGCCTGTCATCACACAATTCCCGTCGGAAAATCCGATCGTGTGTACGAGGCTTTAAGCTACCTTGCTTGCTCCTTGCTCCATATTATCCTGATGTCTACTAATTACCTATGAGCCTTAGCTAAATGATATCCTTGTCCCCATGGGTAAGTTGTCTCTCTTTATAACAAGCTTAAAGCGGACCTTCAGCCATTTTTTCATCTTTCCATCTATTAAATCTTCTGCCCTTGTTGTTGTTTTAACTTTGGATAGTAAAACATTTTTTTTCTGCCAGTAAATACTTTATACAGCCCACTTCCTGTTTCTTGTCTGGTCATTAGCCTAGGCTTATGACATCATGTACAGCTCTCTCTCTCTCACTCTTGTGAGCATTTTCCAGGAAGGGAGGGGGGATGAGTCATAAGAGGGCCAGTGAGAGCTGGAGGTGTGCCTCTGTGTGTGTCTGTGTAAATCCAGAAAGTGAACAGGCAGCAGCTTCAGCTGCCCACAGTTAAAATGGCTGCAGCCAGACTCAGTGGAGGGAGATTTCTGCAGCATATTTTGGCAAGTACAGAATCACAGTATATATATAAAATAATATGCAAAGTGGTTGGAGGGAAGCTTCAGAATGGCAAAGATGTTTTTTATTACAAATTATGTGAGCAGACCGAAGTTCCTCTTTAATTCCCTTTCATCTTCAAATTACCTTCCCTTTACAATATTAACTAGTACTTCATACCTTATTTCCTATATAGATTTTTCTATTGATCGGTGACATTCTCTGCATGTTCCGCTGACTCCTGGATTTATTTTTCATGTTTCTTTTACATGACTCCATTTATTTGAAGTTTTCCTATATTTTTTTAACTTTTTCACTCCCGACTTGCATGCAGTCCATTTTGCTCTGCTGCAGTGGGTATAAGGCACACTTACTATTAAAGAGAAATGTACTATGTTGGGGTCACATTCGCTATATTATGCATCTTTATACCCTGCTTAGTCGTGTTTTGTTCCTGCCCGCCAGTGACAGCCCGTGCATTAAGGGGCGCATGGGCGCTGCCCCCTCTCTCTTGCCACCCCCTCTATCACCAATATATAGATTCATTCAATGCATGAATCTATCTATAGCCTCTGCTGCCACCCCCTATTCAGGCTCCCAGCCCCTTTTCGGGCACAGGGCGCCTGAAATACAGCGGCGGGGTGTAAAAGGTGTAGAAAAAGGTGACCTGCGAGAGCCATGCTGGGCGCTCGCAGGTCACTCAGCTGTGTTAGAAATGAATATTTGCTTTCCTAACACTAAACCGCCTCTCCACCAATCAGGTGCTTGGGTCTGTTAACTGTCACCTGATTGGCTGAAATGACAGGCGCCGCCATTGGACGCCTATCAGGAGGAGAGGATGGGAGATGAGGATGGCAGGAGACGCACGAAGGACCCCACTCATCGCTGTCACCCGCTGCCCCACCAAGACAGGCTAAGACGGCGAGCAGGCGGGGGTCACACTGGGGGCATTCAAGGGCACACTGGCAGCATTTAATGGGTACACTGGCAGCGTTTGATGGCACAGTGGCTGCGTTTGATGGCACAGTGGCAGCGTTTGGCACAGTGGCTGCGTTTGATGGGCACAGTGGCAGCATTTGATGGGCACAGTAGCAGCATTTGATGGGCACAGTGGCAGCGTTTAATGGGCACAGTGGCAGCAATTGATGGCACAGTGGCAGCATTTAAGGGCACAGTGGCAGCATTTGAGGGCACAGTGGCAGTATTTGATGGGCACAGTGGTAGCGCTTGGCACAGTGGCTGCAATTGATGGCACATTGGCAGCATTTGCGGGCACAGTGGCAGCGTTTGAAAGGCACAGTGGCAGCATTTGATAGCACAGTGGCAGCATTTAATGGGCACAGTGGCTGCAATTGATGGCAAAGTGGCAGCGTTTGAGGGCACAGTGGCAGCGTTTGATGGCACAGTGGCAGCGTTTGAGGGCACAGTGGCAGCGTGTGATGGCACAGTGGCTGCAATTGATGATTTGTTTTTCAAAAAATGTTTGTGCCCCCCCAAAAATTTTGAGCACCAGCCATGGGGTTCTGGTCTCATAGTCTTTGGCTGCTGGGGTTTTTGGTAACCAGCAATTTTCCTAGGGTACTTATGTATTTATACAATGTACATTATTTGCTATAAGATTTATTGTATGTCTTTTACTTATTGAGAACATTTGCCTAAGCTCCTGAAGAATCGCTGGTGTGCGTAACATGTAGAGCTACTTCATACCTTACCAACCTACACCAAGCCCGATGGGACAAGGTTTACTGCTACATCTTGAACATTTTTACGATAAATACAGGATACATTTTTTGGTGTAATGGGTGGTGTGATCTGTTTATTAGACAATACCCTTAGGTCTCATGCACACTGCAGCTGATAAACTCTATGTTATCCTTTGTGCCCGTGCACACATGGACATTTTTTGACGTTTAACAACAGGGGAGTTTATGGGCTGTTGTCTGAACGCCCTAAAATCACATTCAAGAGCAGTTCCTTTGACCACAAAAAACACTGAACGCTGAAAAATACGCATAAACGCTCATTAACGCGCTTTTATCAGTGTTTTTTGAGCTGAGTGTAAGCTGGTGTCATTTAGAAAAAAAGGCCCAAAGATGCTAACACTGAAAAACGCACATAAGCGCTTTTAACCACCTCAATACCGGCACTTACCCCCCCCCCCCCCCCTCCTGCCCCAGACCAATTTTTCTGCTTTTAGCAACGTCACTTTTTAAATGACAATTGCGCGGTCATGCTACACTGTACACAAACAACATTTTTATCATTTTGTTCCCACAACTAGAGCTTTCTTTTGGTGGTATTTGATCACCTCTATGGTTTTTATTTTTTGCTAAATAAAAAAAGACCGAAAAATTTGATAAAAAAAAGTTTTTCTTTGTTTGTTATAAAACTTTGTAAAAAAAAATATGTTTTCTCCTTCACTGATGGGCACTGATAACGCAGCACCGATGAGGTGGCACCAATGAGATGGCACTGATGAGGTGGCACTGATGGGCACTGACGATGGGCACTGATAGGTGGCACTGATGGGTGGCACTGATATGCAGCACTGATGGGCATTGCTAGGTGGCACTGATGGGCACTGAAAGGCTGCACTGATGAGTACTTACGGGTGGCACTGATAGGCGGCACTGATGGGCACTGATAGGCGGCACTGATGGCTGGCACTGATAGATTGCACTGATAGGCATCACTGGTGGCACTGGCAGGCATTTTATAATGGGCACTGATTGGCAGCTGCCTGGGCACTGATTGGCATATGCCTGGTGGTCTAGGGTGGCATACCTGGTGGTCCTATGTGGTGGCCATCCCTGGTGATTCTGGCGGCATCCTGGTGGTCCTGGTCGGGCATCCCGGGGGGGCTGCGCTGATAAACAATCAGCACAGACCCCCCCTGCCAGGAGAGCCGCTGATCGGCTCTCCTATACTCGCATCTGTCAGAAAAATGCAGTTCTGCATACAAGGATTTTGACTCAAGCAAGTCTCCAATGCAAATTAAAAATAAAATCAAAGGATTCCTTGCAAGTATAAAATCCACAAACAAACGTGTGTAAGTGATCGCGCATTAGCATAGCGTGGCATCCCAACGATCGTTTTGTCCGATGTGACGTCATCAGGGGTACGCCCACACGTCTGCACCGATGCTCTATATAGTCCATTGGTAAGACAGAGGAGCACTGCCATTGGTTAGGGTCAAATGGCCCAAAAGCGCTCATTGGGTGGACAGGTCAGGCCTATCATGGATAAAGGGAAAGTGCTCTGTGTGGCCATTGGCTGAACTGTATGTCCATCAAGAGAGTATGAACTGAACTTGACAGCATTGCTATTTTAACTGTGCTGCCATCTTGTGGTAAAAAAAAGTCATTTTTGACTATTTGCAAATAAAAAAAAATAAAAATGCTTCTAAACGCAAACGCGGCTAAACTCGCCATGTAAACGCGGCAAAATGGACGTTTTTAAATGTCGGTTACTATCTGTCAAGTTAAATCATTCAGGAGTGGTTTTAAAACGTCCAGTGTACATTTAGGCCCCTTTCACACTGTCGGACCATTCAGGTCTGCCTGTTAGTTTTGACGGCGGATCTGAACGGGTGCTCCATGCTAGCCTATGGAGCAACGGATGCCAGCGGTGACATGTCCGCTGACATCCGACCTGGTCCGATCCGCTAAAAGCAGACGGATGGCCCTACATTCGGATCCGTCGCTGGCGGATCGGATCGGGTGAGATCTGATGAAAACGGACATGCTGTCCATTTTCGTCCGATATCTCCATAGAAACCAGCGGCGCTCGACAAGCCCCTCCCCGCTCAGTGAACAGAGAGGGACCTGTCATCCGCCGGCTCAACGGAGATCTCCCGCTGAGCCGGCGGACAGAGGCGGACTCCGTGGAAGCGGATCCGCCTTGTGAGAATGAGGCCTATGAATGAATGAATGAATGAATGATTTGTATAGCGCTGCAAATGCGAACTGAATCGCCTCAAGGCGCTCAAGGCCTAAGCCTTATTGTGATTTTGTTTATGGCTTGTGTTTCTCTATTTTTATAAAACACTTGTTCAATTTTTAACCCTGTGTATCTCAGTGCCTACAAAGTCCGTGGTATATTTTTCCAAATTAGTATTTCATCCCAAACAGAGAATGTAGTGACTTTTCTGATCACCTAAAACTTCCCTTTTACAGTGCAGTCGAACGTGTTTTATGCCGCTGTGTTATTGACCGTCGGAATTTGGAGTGACCGTGTGTAGGCAACACAGCTTGAGCGGAATTCCGTCGGAAAAACCGACACAGTTTTTTCCAACGAGAATTCCGATTGTGTGTACGCGGCATAACTTTTCTTTTTGTTATTTGCAATTGTCGTAAATGTTAGCGCCTTTCACAACATTTTTCTCTTTGTAAGTGAGAAGAGATTTGTCAAAATATGTTAAGTGAAGAAGAATGATTTTGCTTTTCATCCCTGTTTATGCTTCACTTTTATTTTATGGCGTTAAATTCACAGATGTTTATTTCTCCCTGACTTGTTTTTCGGATACATTAATATGTCAGTTTATAATACTGTAAAAAAAAAGAATTATGAAATATTTGTGCACTATCGTCAAATAAAGTTTGCAAAAGACATTTGTTTTATTACATAGTGAAGTACGCTAGACTTTCTTTAAAGCCGTATAAAACCCAAAAGCAAAAAATGTATTATATTGCAACTTTTTATATTTGTTGGCTGCATTTGTTTCCTTATTAATCCTTTTTTTTTAAACTCAATGAGGCAGCCAGTAAGTCTGTTATTTTATAATAATGATAATGATCTGCACAGATTTCAGAGTGAACTCTAATGCCGCGTACACACGGTTGGATTTTCCGACGGAAAATGTCCTATCGGACAATGTTGTCGGAAATTCCGACCGTGTGTAGGCTCCATCGGACTTTTTCCGTCGGATTTTCCGACGGACAAGGTTTTATCTCCTGCTCTCATATTTTCCGACAACAAAGTCCTATCGGACTTTTTCCGATCGTGTGTAGCGAATTCCGACGGACAAAGTGCCACGCATGCTCAGATCACATTACAAGACCAAAGCTATTGGCTACTAGCCTCTACGTAGTCCCGTCGTAGGCAACAAACGTCACCACGTTCAGAATGATCGGATTTTCCGACAACTTTGTCCGACCGTGTGTCGGACAAAATCCGTCGGAAAAAATCCGATGGATTTTGTGGTCGGATTTTGTGGTCAGATTTTCCGACCGTGTGTACGGGGCATAAGCCCCCGTACACAGAGATGGAGGTAATAGTATTTACTTACTATTCATTATGTTCTACTTCTGTTGTTTCTGTTTTTTTTTTCTAAGTTTTCTATTAGAAGCACTACAACCAGCACGGGACTACCACGTTTCTGCGGACTCACCTGCCATCGTCGCTCAGCACCAAATCAACCTACATGGTCGCAGTGAGTATATGCACAACACAGTACAGCGACATCTTTACCAACTTACCTATGCCTATTAACTGCCTGTCTATAAATGCCCGGGGCTTAAATCACCCTGCAAAACGGCTGTCCATGTGGGCTGAGGCCAAAAAACACAAGGCGGATATCCTGTGTGTGCAGGAAACTCACTTCCAAGACTCAAAAGCTCCCAACTGCTCCCACAGAGAGTACCCACATATATTCCTGGCAAACACGCCTGGGCGTAAAAAAGGAGGAGTAATGCTGGCTCTGAGAGACACCCTCTCCTTCCAACACAAAGATACTATTATCGACCCGAACGGCAGGTTCATCATTCTCAGTGGAGACATAAACTCCGTGCCCTACACACTGGTCTCCCTATATGCCCCAAACTCTCATCAAATACGCTTCCTCAGCAGACTGGTGAAAAAAGTCAAGGACCACATTTACGGCTCTGTGCTCCTCTGCGGTGACTTCAATCTCATAGTTGACCCTAAGCTGGATACTTCTGCTCACAAAACTAACAGTTCCTCATACCTGAGTAAATTGATGACCAATGCAGATTTATTTGACGTCTGGAGATGCATGCATGCAAGCGAAAGGGACTATACTTTTTTCTCACACAGACATTGCTCCTACTCGCGCATTGACTTGTTCCTTTCAGACAAATGGCTACTGCAGAAAGTTTCCTCAGCACGTATACATGACATAACGTGGTCTGACCACGCAGCTATAACCATTACTATTAATGATCAGGTTGTCTCCTCCTCCCCACCCATCTGGCGCAACAATATAAGATTATTGCAAGACCCCCGTACTTCTACAGGGATCTCCCAACAGATAAAAGAATTTTTCCTTAATAATGCTAACTCTGTCGATAACCCATTTACCCTTTTGAATGCCCATAAGGCATACATGAGAGGTAACTTGATCCAACTAGGTGCCAGGGAAAAAAGACGCAGAACAGCACACATAACTGATATCCTACGTGACCTACACTCTCTAGAAGAACAAAATAAACAAGCACCAACCACTGCTCTTACTCACAAAATATCCCAATGTAGAGAAAAACTTAGGTTGACACTTTCTCAACAATATGACTACCACCTCCGACGCCTGAAACTGACATCATACGCCAATGCCAATAGAGCTGGTAAGTACTTGGCGAACAGACTCAAGGCTGCACGTGTGAAATCAAGGATTTCCCACTTGCTTCATCCAACTCTCAATCACAAAATTACTAACCCACAAGAAATCGCCAACCAATTCGCAGACTATTACAGCAGATTATACAACATTAAAGATGACCTCTCTACACCTCAACCTTCACCAGAACTTATACACAACTTCCTCGATACTCTAAATTTACCTTCTCTATCAGAAGACCAACTTGCATTTTTAAATACTCCTTTTACCGCATCAGAGATAGCTGCTATCATAGCCACATTACCCTCTGGTAAATCGCCTGGACCTGATGGGTTCACTAATGAATACTTTAAAATTTTTCAGGCAATCCTCTCTCCACATCTACAAACAATCTTCACCAAAGCTGCTGAATCTGCATCTTTTCCCCCTGAAATGCTGAAAGCATATGTAGTCACCCTACCTAAACCGGGTAAAGACCCCACAACTCCATCCAATTTTCGTCCGATATCCTTGTTAAACACGGACGTTAAAATATACGCCAAACTTATCGCCAAACGCATTTCTAAAATTATCCCTTCCATCATACAACGCGACCAGATGGGCTTTGTGAAGGGGAGACAAACCTCGGACGCTACCAGGAGAATCATCAATATTGTTCACCATGCTGCACGTACTCAAACACCTTCTCTGCTGCTCTCTATAGACGCAGAGAAGGCGTTTGACAGAGTTCATTGGAAATATATGTCTATGACCTTATCTAAGTTTGGTTTTTGTGGTACTATACTTAATGCAGTGCTGGCCTTGTACTCCTGCCCATCGGCGCGGGTGTATACATCCAGCATGTTATCAACTCCCTTCCAGATAACTAATGGTACCCGCCAGGGCTGTCCCCTCTCCCCGACAATCTTCAATCTCATGATTGAACCCCTGGCGGAGACCATTAGATCACACAAAGATATAAAGGGTTTTCGAGTGGGTTCCACGTCCCACGTTATCAATCTATTTGCTGACGATGTGATTTTAATGCTTACTCAACCTCTCTCCTCACTTCCTATAACCCACGAGGTGCTTAAATCCTTCGGGGATGTTTCCTACTACAAGGTGAATTTTTCCAAATCTCTCATCTTAAATATGGGCCTAACACCTAGCGACTGTCTTACACTACAACGTCGCCTCCCATACACTTGGACGGATAAAGGTATACCTTATCTGGGTATAACCCTGAACCGTGACGTTAAACATATAGTTGAATCTAACCTGAAACCTCTTCTGACCAAAATAGGTCCTCAAATTAACAACATTGCCAAAAAAGAATTGTCATGGCTTGGAAGATTAGCTGCATTCAAAATGCTCATACTCCCACAAATTCTTTATGTTTTCAGGGCTATCCCACTAGACATCCCCAAATCCTATATACATTCTTTATCTAGCCTACAATGGCGGCTACTGTGGGGAGACAAAAAAGCCAGATGCTCACGGACTAATCTACTACCCCATAAATCAGTGGGGGGTGCGGGCCTAGTGGAAGTACAGGACTACTTATGGGCCACCAGACTCGACCAACTTAAACACTGGTTTCCCTCCGACGACAGACCTTTATGGGTGGACATCGAAACATCCTTAGCTCCCATACCTGACTTACAAGCAGTACTACTAGGGGATAATTGGTTACCCTGGAACCTACGGAAGTTACCCCCCACTGTTGCCACGTCCATACGGGCTTGGAGGTTTATGCTCTCCTGCCACCTCAGCGATAGCAAAAATATAGAACACTTCCTTCCACTACATATGATAGAGGCTAATGTTCCCATGCTATCCATGAAAAAACTTCCTTCTTTCGGGGCAAAAACTGTTCAAGACCTAATCCACAATAACCACCCACTGTCAGCAACGGACCTGATGACTAAGTACAATATGCCCGACCGTATGCTGTTCACATGTATAAGGGTAGCACACTTTATGAAAAACAACCCACTTTGTACATTAGCTCTACCTACCTCGGTATGGCAACACCTCACCAAAGGCCCACAATGCAACAAGGGTATAGCATTGTACTACAATCTTTTAAATGACAAAAAAATGTTTATTAAATCGGTGGCACATATGAAGTGGGACGCTGACATGGGAACCACAATCACAGAAGACCAATGGAAATTTGCATTTACCACTATACAAAAATCTTCACATTGCATCAACCACTGGGAAACATCACTAAAAGTTGTCAATAGATGGCAATATACTCCCTGTCGACTTGCAAAGATATACCCTGGGACGTCTCCTCTATGCTGGAGAAACTGCGGTCATAAGGGCCATATTCTTCACATTCTCTGGGAATGCCCCAGTATTACTAGTCTATGGAACCAAACATTTAAACTTATATCATCCCTCACTGGTATGATTATATCCCCTACCCCCACATTGGCCATATTGCTGATAGGATTGGAACATTTTCCATATACAATGAGACATGTGGTGTCCCACATCATATTGACCACCAAATCTTTGATACTGCAGCATTGGAAAACCGTTCCAACTGTTAATATCACTGATGTTACTAGGAAAGTTCACCAAAACTACACATTTGAACGGCTCTTGGCAATTAACTCGTCTAAATGCCCTAAATTTGATAACATGTGGCATATATGGACTGAAAACTACACTACTACATAGCCGTTGCATAATTTACTAATGATTTTATGCATTAACTACGTAAGCTGTATGTACCCTGGTTATGTGCTTCTCCATGTTCTTCTTTTGTTTTGTTTTATTTACTTATCTGTATGTTATAAAAACCAATAAACATCTTTCAATGGAAAAAAAAAAAAAAAAAAAAGATGTCGTGGCAGTTGGCGGGTGTTGGTCTTTGCAGGTGAAGGAAGAAACACCAGATAGGGTGAATACGGGACCCATCGGTGGTATGGGCCCATTTGGTGGTATTCCAGCTAATGTTGGTTTAGCTGTAATTTGGGTAAAGGGTGCGGTCAGTAGTTTGGTTGTCTTTGAGCTAGCTTGTCAGCTGGAGGCCTAGTTTCATTTAAAGGTGTGCAGTGCATTGTTATGCTTGTTAATTCAGGGGGAGGTCCTGCAAAGACCATTTGAGATGATTTGACAGATGTTGGTTATAGTTATGTATAATATTATTTGAGTTATTAATAAAGGGGCTGCTACAGCCAATAATTACTCCATAAAAGGTGTGGTCTCCATTTAATGGGAAATGGGTAAGGTAATGGAGTTGGGTTGGCTGGGTAGATCAAGGGGTGTATGGATCATCTGTTTTACAATATCCATGAGCTGAGTCAACCTCAAAGTCCCGTAGTTGCGTGGTTAACGTTCAGCATTCACCATTGGGGAAAGTAAAAGAAAACAGGCCTCCCATAGTGCAATATGTACAAATGTATGCAATTTATTAAAATACCAAATGGCCTCTTACATTAAAATAGTTAAAAACAGGCTTATCTGTGTACAGCACGCGTAAAACGCACTCCTTGCGTCACTTCCGGTTTTTCAAACTTCCGGACACGCCCTACGCATTACGTCACAACACGTGACGTGTAACTTCCTCCCCAACGGAAGAAAAACTGTTATGCCGCGTACACACGAGCGGAATGTCCGACAGAAAAAGGCAGACGGAACCTTTTCATCGGATATTCCAATCGTGTGTGGGCCTCATCGCTCTTTTTTTTTTCGAAAATTCTGACGGACCTAGAAATAGAACATATTTCCGACGGAACCAATTCCTATTGGGAAAACCACTCGTCTGTATGCTGTTCCGACGGACCAAAAACGACGCATGCTCTGAGGCAAATACGAGACGGCAGCTATTGGCTATTGAACTTCTTTTTTCTAGTCGTACGTGTTGTACGTCACCGGGTTCTAGACGGTCGGACTTTGGTGTGATCGTGTGTAGGCAAGACAGTTTCAGCGGAACTCCGTCGGTACTCCGTCGGAACTCCGTCGGAAAAACCTTCAGAGTTTATTCCGACGGGAAAACCGGTCGTGTGTACGCGGCATAACTGTAACTTAATAAGTGTTAGCTGAACCAAAAAACAAAAACTACACAGTTACCTTTCCTTATTCAATTGATAACTTAAGATTTTCCATCTCACTACAATCTTACCATTACCTTGCTTTTACGCCCATTATTTTTTTCCTTCATTTGTACGATAACGAATGAATATAACGAAAAAAAAAACGAAAAACAAAAAAAAAAACGAAACGTTATGTTTACTTATCCCTTTAATTATATTTCCTGTAACCTATATTTTATATTTTTTTTCTGACATTTTATTTAATTCCTTCCCTTAGCATACTCTGTGATTAATATTACAACCAATTACTTATTGTACATTTACATTGTTCATGACAGGTTTTGACAGATATTGGTTGAGGTTATGCTTCCTTTCTGTACTTTGTATACAGTTCTTTCATTTGTTTTATACTGTGAAAACTTTTCCATAAAAAACAATATAAAAAAAAAAAAAGTGTTAGCTGTAGTTCAAGTCCATCTAAAGAGAGAGCATTACTCAAACTCCAAACTTTCAAATTGATTTTCAAATTCAAATAGACTTTATTGGCAGAAACAAATACATTTGAGCATTGCCTAAGAAATTGAGGAGTTATTATGGGTTTGGGTGGTTGTGGTGGATTGAATAACTCCTAAGGTATTATGAGGAGTAAAAAAAAAAAAATGAATAAAATAAAATAATATAAAAGGAATGGAAGTCCAGAAAGGGATTACTAAACTCATGGTACTCCCAGTCTGTGACATGCTGTAACATCTTATGCAGCTATTTTCTCTATTCTCCCTTTTAATATATTCTTTCCTCGGAAGGGGAATACAATCAATGCTACCACAGTATAAGAATATCACAAATCAAAGACCTTGCAATCCTATGAATATCTCAATGTTGAAACTCGTGACTGTGGTTAAAGCAGCACTGAGCTTGCATACATGAAGATAGACAAAAAACGAATTGATGGTGGTTTGCAACAGGGACCCCCACACCTTGGAAAATCTGTGCCATAATATTTTGTATTGCTGGGAAAAAAAAATATATATATAAATTTTATTTTATTTTATTTATCCTTTTGCTGTGATTCAGCAAATTAGTTGCACGCAGAATATCCTACGAGCTCTGCTTGTTAGACGGATTAATTACTTATTTTTTTTTCTTTTTCCAGAGCTGGTATATTTCTAACTTCCTCTTTTATTTAAAACATAATATGTCCCCAAGTGAATACACAAATGACATTTTAAAATATTTACACAAAAAGCATTAGCTATTAATGAGTCTGCACCGACTAAAAACTTGAAATCAACAGAATGCGCCGTTTACGAGGAAAAAGCTCTTTACCAGCATATTGAAATGCAAATAACAATAAACCAGAAGGAACACGTTTTATAAATGTGCAGTGATTAATCTCCCTAATAATTGGAGGTGAGTGAATATTTTAGCATCCAATTCGTCTTGGTACCACACAGAGACATTTTAAGTGGAATGAATGGCGGAGCAGTACAGGGGCTCACGGCTTTCCAGTCTCAATCTTAACCACTTCAATGCCGGGCACTTTTCCCCCTTCTTGCCCAGGCCAATTTTCAACTTTCAGCGCTGTCGCATTTTGAATGACAACTGCCGCCTAGTCATGCAACACAGTACCCAAACAAAACTTTTATATATTTTTTTTCCTCCACAAATAGAGCTTTCTTTTGGTGGTATTTGATCACCACTGTTTTTTTTTTTTTTGCGCTACAAATTAAAAAAAAAGAAAATTTTGGAAAAAAATATTGTTTTCTTTGTAAATAAGTACGTTTTCTCCTTCACTGATGGCCACTGACGAGGCAGCACTGATGGGCACTGATGAGGCGGCACTGATGGGCACTGATGAGGTGGCACTGATGGGCACTGATGAGGTGGCACTGACGAGCACTGATGATGAGGCACTTATATGTAGCACTGATAGGCGGCATTGATAAGCAGCACTGATGGGCACTGATAGGTGGCACTGATATGCAGCACTGACAGGTGGCACTGATGGGCACTCATAGGTGTCACTGATGGACATTCATAGGTGGCACTGGTGGACACTCATAGGCGGCACTGATGGGCACAGGAATGCGGCACTGATTGATGGGTGGCACTGATGGGCACTGATAGATGAAATGATAGGAAGCACTGATTAGGAGGCGCTGACAGGCAATCGCTGATGGGCACAGATTTGAAATTCAATGGGCACTGATTGGCACTAATTGGCATCCCTGGTGGGCTCTAGTGGGCATCCCTGGTGGACTCTAGTGGCATCCCTGATGGGCTCTAGTGGCATCCCTGATGGGCTCTAGTGGGCACCCTCAATGGGTCTGCACTAATAATCAATGCGCTGATTATCAGTGCAGACCCCCCCCCCCTTCAGGAGTGCAGCCGATTGGCTCTCCTCTACTCATGCCTTGTCAGCACGAGTAGAGGAAAACCCGATCAATGGCACTTCTTAGTTACCATGTGATGAGCTGTAATTGGACACAGCTATCACATGGTAAATAGCCTACATCAGGCTCTTTACAGGGTGTTCGGAGATGCAGTGTGTCAGACTGACACACCGCACCACTGATCGCCGCGCTGTGTGCCCCCGTGGGCGCGCACGAGCAGCTTATCCTGCAGGACGTCATATGACGCCCAATCAGGATAACGCAACCACTTCCCAGCCAACATTCTGCTATATGGCGGGTGGAAAGTGGTTTAAGTAGCACTATGGGCACAACTTATTTTTTTCATTTTGGATAGAGCAAGTGAGGATTATAACCACTGTTAAATCCCCCCCCCCCCCATCTGTGTCCCACTGTGTAAATTTCCCTTCACATCCTTTCCCATAGCCAAACAGGAAGTGAAAAGAAATACCTGCAAATTAAGGGGAGACCCCCCAGGTCACCATGTCCCCATTGGAAGATTTCCCCTCTATTACTTTTTTGGGGACAACCCACAATTTGTAATTTTCTTTTACTTTCACTTTTAAGGATAATGGTAAACAGAACACAGAGAGGGTGAATCTCCCTAACGGGGGTACAGAAAACTATAAAAGCTGTAAAGGGTTCTAATCCCTCTCCGCTCTATCATAAAACTAAAGTTATACTTTAAAGGAAACTGGTGCTGATTGGAATATGTGGCCTGCTGGTGACAATTCCATTTGAAAATCCTAGTGGCCTGACTGATCCAGTGACTAAGTCACTGATCTAGGAAAGGATAGTGGTTTGTTGGCTCGGAGACCAGTAGCTATAGCAGTAGGGAGACTCCCAGCAACCAGCAGGATAAGTATACAAGCAATCGATATGACACAGTCTATATATGCGAAACTGGTTCACGGAGACGAGTGATCATACTTAATAGTCACATTTATTGGGCGGGTGATGCAGGGTCACCCAAGGTCTAAGTACAAACTGGTGTTCACCAAAGCTCCTGATGGTGAAGATGAATTTGTGCCAGGCATGGCTGTCAGTCTATCTGTGAAGATGAATTTTGCAGGGTGTGAGACACCAGGTCAGGGTCCTCAGAATCGCCTTACTAGGAGGTGAGCAAGCTGGGGTCCAGTATCAGATATAACAGGTAGGGATCAAGTAGAATCATAGTTGAAGAACAATCCAAAGGTCAGTAATGAGTGGTAGCGAAGATACAGACAGCAGAAGTGACAAGAGCGAGATATTGGCTGGAAAGTGCACAATAATCCGGCAAACAGGAAGTGCAAAGGCATGGCTTAAATAGGAAGTTCATGGGAGTAAAGAGTTCAAGGATTACCAGAAACAAGGTTCAAGGCAAGATTGTCCAAGGAAGCTGTCCAGGAAGCTGTCCAGCATTCCGGTTAGCTCAGCAAGAAAAGATACTACCAGACACAGCAGAGGTTGCAGGTTCAGATCTGGGTCCTGGCACTTCCTGTACTAGTCGTTCTACATTCCAAATGCTCCCCCTCAAGTCCTAAGTCAACATTTCACCTATGATTTTTTGGTGGCTGCCTACTTGGAGGGGACCGGACAAGCATGCCAACTTGTAAAGGTACATGACCTGACTGATTGAGTGTTCCTGGTTTTGGGCAACTTGCTACTCCCTGCTCTTTCATGCGCTCACCTGGCTCATCTAATGTCCTCTGCAATGTTACCATCTTTAGCTCAAGTGTTCTCCTCCCGGTTGCAGACCACAATTGGAAAAGGATAAGCCCACACACTGGAATCTAAACAGTCAACCTAAGCTTAGCCTTTGATTAACAGGGAGATGAGCGAACATCGGAAAAGCTTAAATAGTTGTAGTTCTTTTAAACCAGGGGTCTCCAAACGGTGGCCCGAGGGCCATATGTGGTCCTTTGCTAGCCTTCATCCGGCCCTTGGGGCACTATTACTCCCAATGATATGAAGCACTATTCCTCACACTTACACCAACGCTGGGTCACTATTTCTTCCATTGATACCAATGATGGGATACTATTCCTCCCCTGTTAGTAGTACTACTCCTCCTCCTACTGACCACCAACCCTGAGGCCATATTTATTCTCACTGATACTGGGCCTGGGACATTTTCTTCCCCCACTGGCCACAATCAGACCCTACTAAAGTCTGAAGGACAGTAAACTGGCCCTTTGTTTCAAAAGTTTGGAGACCCCTGATTTAAACTTTAGAAAAATTACAAAGCCTGGAACTGGAAGTCCCATTTAAGTCAATGGAAACCTGCTCCAGGTTAAAAAAAAATGTGTATTATAGAGCAGCAAATGATGCCATGGTTTGGGAAGCACCTGAAAACCTTACTTGAGAAGATGGTGTGGCCAGGAAACATCCTAAGTCACTCCCTTTAAAAATTCTACCAGGGATATCAAGATAGATGGGTGTCAACTGATGGTACTGGAAATCAATATAGGGGTGCCCAGGGAACAGTGGACACAACAGTAGAGCACGGCAGAAACAGTCTTTGGAGTGGAATTTGGTCCCATTGTCCCAGAAGCCTCTTTCAGGTTTAGATTTGCCCTCCTGAATTTGTGAAATTCCTACTGCAAAGGTTTTTTTCTCCATTCTGTATCTGGACTTTAGTTGGTTTCTACTTAGAGTTCCTTTAAGTTTTTTTTACTCTAGCAGGCTAAGTAGACATTTAAATGCAATTTCAATTTCTCATATTAGGGCGATCTAAAGCCTTCTGATGAGTTATTGGGTTTTTCAATGCCTGAGACATGGCGTATCCAGTCTTCTACAGAACTTAAAGTGATACTACAGTCTCGTTTTTATTTTGATTCAAAATAACAAACATTTTATACTTACCTGCTCTGTGTAATGGTTTTGCACAGAGCAGCTCCGATCCTCCTCCTCTTGGGTCTTCCACCAGTGCTCCTGGCCCCTCCTTCCTGTCGAGTGCCCCCACAGCAAGCAGCTTGCTATGGGGGCACCCGAGCCCAGCCGCACCTTCTGCCTTTACAACTCCTTTAACCTGTAGCTGACCGCCCACTGTCAAATGACGGCGGGACGGTGCAGCTATTGTGGCGGGCCGCCGTCATATGACGGCGCTCGCTTTTTGGCCACTAGGGGGCACGCGCGCGCCGCGGGAGGCGCGCGCGTGTGCCCGCCGCGTAGCTGGGGACCCGATGCGCGTGCCCGGCGGCCGGGATGTCCGCCAGGCACCCGCGATTGCCCGGTAATCGAGCAGGACGTGGATCTGTGTGTGTAAACACACAGATCCACGTCCTGTCAGAGGAGAGGAGACCGATGGTGTGTCCCTTGTACATAGGGACACCGATCGGTCTCCGCCCCCAGTCAGTCCCCCCCCCCCACAGTTAGAATCACGCAGATAGGGAACATATTAACCCCTGCCGCGCCCCCGAGTGTTAACCCCTTCCCTGCCAGTCACATTTATACAGTAATCAATGCATTTTTTATAGCACGGATCGCTGTATAAATGTGAATGGTCCCAAAAATGTGTCATAAATGTCGCAGTCACGATAAAAATCGCAGATCGCCGCCATTACTAGTAAAAAAAAAATAATAATAAAAATGCTATAAATCTATCCCCTATTTTGTAGACGCTATAACTTTTGCGCAAACCAATCAATAGATGCTTATTGCGATTTTTTTTTTTACCAAAAATATGTAGAAGAATACGCATCGGTCTAAACTGAGGAAAAAAATGTGTTTAAAAAAAAAAATTGGATATTTATTATAATAAAAAGTAAAAAATATTGCGTTTTTTCAAACTTGTCCCTCTTAATTTTTTTATAGCGCAAGAAAACCACAGAGGTGATCAAATACCACCAAAATAAAGCTCTATTTGTGGGGGAAAAAATGATAACATTTTATTTGGGTACAGCGTTGCATGACCGTGCAATTGTCATTCAAAATGCGACAGCGCTGAAAGCTGAAAAATGGCTTGGTCAGGAAGGGGCTGTTCGTACCTGGTAGGCAAGTGGTTAATGAAGTGTGTGAGGGTAAAGCGATATACATAGAGGGAAGTGAAAGGGATGTAGAGGGAGGAGCAAAGAGAGGGGGGGGGGGGGCTAGGATGACCAAGGAGGGTCTATCTAGCAGTCATTGAATTTAAATTTAAGTGGCTGTTATATAAACCAGGAATTGTTGGTTGTTTTTTCACTTCCTGTATAAGGGTGCCAACAGTGTTCATTCTATACAGTAAAATTGCACAGCGGTGTTGTCACCTTGTGGGACAGGGAAGTCTTATATAGACTTTAGATTAACTTTAAATAGATGCTGTATTCTTGCTTATGCAGGGCAAAGTTACAGTGTCTCTTTATAGGGGCATTTCCATATACTCACCTTATCAGTGTGTAGGCAGGTGCAGTCTACTTTCTGCTATGCTCTTCCTCTGTTATTGGAGAGGAAGTCAGGAGGAACTAGGTTCCTCCGTGGTTTCTGGGGTCACTGAGGAAGCTATCCCATTGGATGCTGGCGCCCCATGGGACTCAAGCAGCCATCATGGCTCAACCAGAGCCTATTTAAGGCTCTGGCATCCAAGGCTGGCGCGCTTTTTGTCAGTGGACAGAGTAGGGTCAGTACTAGAGTTAGGGAAAGTTTCATCACTAGGGGGTGAGCGTAGGTTCGCATCTCTTCTGGACTCCTTGATTGGGCACTAGACGGCCAGGCTGCATTCTGCTCCCCTGTAATAGACGCTGTCATTCTGGCTGGAACCAGCTCCTGTCACGCTACTGGAACTGTGAGTGTACCCAGCTGGGTAGCTTTCCCACTGGGTTTGTTGTGATCTGTTACTGCTTTGCTTCAATGCAAATTCTTATTGCACCAGCCTGTGTGAGTTACTGTCTCCGCACCATGCTGCACCCCACCTACAAGTGCTACTTTGAAGCTCCTTCTTTCTCTGCAGTTGATGTTAACATCAAACATGTTGTCAACCCAGAGGGAGTGTTGACATAACAACCCCATTCATATGATAGTGCTTGGGTCTAGCCCAGACACTGTCACATGCTTTACCATTACCTGGAGGTGATAGTTTTGTTTTCCAGATGCAAAGGAGCAAGAAGCAAGGAAACATAGGTAAGATGAATAAGTGAATATAAGTGGGTAAGGGAAAGGCACACATACAGTTGTGCTCATAAGTTTACATACCCTGGCAGAATTTATGATTTCTTGGCCATTTTTCTGAGAATATGAATGATAACACAAAACTTTTCTTTCACTCATGGTTAGTGTTTGGCAGAAGCCATTTATTATCAATCAACTGTGTTTACTCTTTTTAAATCATAACGACAACAGAAACTACCCAAATGACCCTGATCAAAAGTTTACATACCCAGTTCTTAATACCGTGTATTGCCCCCTTTAACATCAATGACAGCTTGAAGTCTTTTGTGGTGTTTGTGGATGAGGCTCTTTATCTTCTCAGATGGTAAAGCTGCCCATTCCTCTTGGCAAAAAGCCTTCAGTTCCTGTAAATTCTTGGGCTGTCTCGCATGAACGGCACGTTTGAGATCTCCCCAGAGTGGCTCAATGATATTGAGGTCAGGAGACTGAAATGGCCACTCCAGAACCTTCACTTTATTCTGCTGTAGCCAATGACAGGTCGACTTGGCCTTGTGTTATGGATCATTGTCATGTTGGAATGTCCAAGTTCGTCCCATGCGCAGCTTCCTGGCTGATGAATGCAAATGTTCCTCCAGTATTTTTTGATAACATACTGCATTCATCTTGCCATCAATTTTGACCAAATTCCCTGTGCCTTTGTAGCTCACACATCCCCAAAACATCAGCGATCCACCTCCGTGTTTCACAGTTGGAATGGTGGACCTTTCATCATAGGCCTTGTTGACTCCTCTCCAAATGTAGCATTTATGGTTGTGGCCAAAAAGCTAAATTGTGGTCTCATCACTTCAAATGACTTTGTGCCAGAAGGTTTGAGGCTTGTCTCTGTGCTGTTTGGCATATTGTAAGCGGGATACTTTGTGGCATTTGTGTAGTAATACAAAAAATTTAAAATTTAACTCAGCGCTACTCCTATAGCTCAAACCAGTATAGTATTAAGCAAACCTATATCAACATATGCAATGTCATGATATGGCTTAACAACATGGTATAAAGTGCTCAGTGCAAATATAAAGTGCAAAAAATAAAAAAATATATAATATATATAAAGTGCAATTATATAAAGTCCATCCAATATGGTGTGCTGAACTTGTAAACAGTTGTAGTGGTGGTTCTCAGGTGACTATTCGTGCTCCCCTCCTGGGTCCCCACTCACCAGAAAAAGCCTGTAAATACGCCTGGTAATATCTCCAGATCAGCATCTCCCGACACTGGTAACTGGATTGTATGGACACTACATAGGTATAACTCCTATCTTCCACCGGTATGATTAAAACATATGGATATCCTGGATGCTTCCTAACTTTCTCAGTGATCAGGCGTCCATAAGGATGTATGGCAATGAAGGGAAAAGAGTATATATAGTGTAATACTGTGAGGTTTATTCATAAAATTCTAAAATATTACACCTACATCAAAAAACTTTAAAACGTGCAGGGAAATGCCGGCTTGGCATGCAAACAATGGTCACCAGGTCTCCTCAGCTTAAAGCGGAAGTAAACCCATCGATTTAACAGTTTAAAAAAAAAAGGCATGCCGGGAATGCTAACTGCACATTGGTTGTACTCTCAACCAAACAGTCAAACCATCCAATGGCTGGTGTCATAACGGATCACATGTGCAGCACCGTGGCAGTTGAAGATTAAACAGAGGCAAAGATGGCAGCTTCCTTGGCTAAAAACGATAGGGGGGTTTACTTCCACTTTAAGCTCAATTGTGCTAAATGTTTCTGTACCCTTCCCCAGACCTGTGCCTCGATACCCTGTCTCGGAGGTCTACAGACAATTCCTTGGACTTTATGGCTTGGTTTGTGCTCTGACATGCACTGTTAACTGTGGGACCTTATTTAGACAGGTGTGTGCCTTTTCAAATCATGTCCAATCAACTGTATTTACCACAGGTGGACTCCAATCAAGTTCATCATGATCAGTGGAAACAGGATGCACCTGAGCTTAATTTTGGGTGTCATGGCAAAGGCTGTGCATACGAATGCCCCATACACACGATTGGACTTTCTGAAAACAAAAACGTGGATTTTTGTTCGAAGGTTGTTGGCTCAAACTTGTCTTGCATACACATGTTCACACAAATGTTGCCCAACAATTACGAACGTGGGAACGCGGTGACGTACAAGACGTACGACGAGCCGAGAAAAAAGAAGTACAATAGTCAGTACGGCTCTTCTGCTTGATTCTGAGCATGTGTGAACTTTTGTGCGTCGGACTTGTGTACACACGCTCGGACTTTCCGACAACAAAGTCTTGTTGGCTGAAAATTGGAGAACCTGCTCTCAAACATTTGTTGGCGGAAAGTCTGACAGAAAATGTTCGATGGAGCATACACACGGTCGGACTTTCCGACAAAAAGGTCACATCCAACATTTCCCGTCGGAAAGTCCGACCGTGTGTGATAACTGTGATTTCAAACAAACTTCTTTTCACATTGTCATTATGGGGTATTGTTTGTAGAATATTGAGGAAAATAATTCATTTAATCCATTTTGGAATAAGGCTGTAACATAACAAAATGTGCAAAAATTGAAGCGCTTTGAATTTTTTTCCAGATGCACAGTATGCCATTTTTTAATTTTGCCGATAGTTCCACTTCAAATGTCAGAAGCTGTATTGGACTAAGTCTGAAAACTCAGTTTAACAGTTAACCACTTGCCGCCCACCATATAGCAGAATGACGGCGGCAAAGTGGTTGTCAGGACAAAATCCTGACCGGACGTCATATGACGGCCACCTGGGGCCGCGCGCATCGCGGCGATCGTTGTTGCGGTGTCAGTCTGACACCCCGCATCTATGATCTCGGTACAGAGTCTCCGACAGAGACTCTTTACCACGTGATCAGCCGTGGCCAATCACGGCTGATCACAGTGTTAATAGGAAATTCCGTTGATGGCTTTTCCTCACTCGCGTCTGTCAGACGCGAGTAGAGTAGAGGAGAGCCGATTGGCTGCTCTTCTGACAGGGGGGTCTGTGCTGATCGATTATCAGTGCAGCCCCCCCCCCCAGGATGCCCACACTGGACCACCAGGTACGCCACCAGACCACCAGGGATTCCCAGCACCAGCTATGCCACCCTAGACCACCAGGGATGCCAGTCAGTAACCACAATGGATGCCAATCAGTGCCCACAATGAACATCACTGATTGGCATGCATTATTGTTTGGCACTGATTGGCATCCATCAGTACAATACATTACACTGCAATGCTGCATATCATGGCCATTCCGTGCTGCCTATCAGTGTCCATCCATGCCACCTATCAGTGCCCATCCATGCCACCGTGCAGTGCCGCCTATCCATGCCGCCTATCCATGCCAATCCATGCCACCTATCAGTGCCAATTTGTGCCACCTATCAGTGCCCATGCGTGTCGCCCATCAGTGCCACCTATCAGTGCCCATCAGTGCCGCCTATCAGTGCCACATATCAGTGCCCATTGCCCATTAATGCCACCTCATCAGCGCCACTTCATTGGTGCCACCTCATCAGTGTCCATCAGTACAGCCTTATCAGTGCCCGTCAGTGCAGCCCCATCAGTGCCCATCAGTGAAGGAGAAAACTTACTTATTTACAAAGTTTTGAAACTGAAACAAAAAAAAAAACATATTTTTTTTTCAAAATTTTCGGTTTTTTTTTTTGTTCAGCAGAAAATAAAAATCCCAGAGGCGATCAAATACCACCAAAAGAAAGCTCTATTTGTGGTAAAAAAATGATAAAAAATTCTGTTTGGGTACAATGAAGCATGACCGCGCAATTGTCATTCAAAGTGCAACAGCGCTGAAAGCTGAAAATTGGTCTGGGCAGGAAGGTGTTTAAGTACCCGGTATTGAAACGGTTAAAAGTATCCCCCCCCCCCCCCCACATTCGCCACAGTGTGTTGGCATATAATGAACTGTATTTCAATTTTGCAATATTGAATCGGGTCTTATCCTGGGTCTTTACTCTTGACAGCATGGCGGGGGATGCAGCAGTGACCCATCTTCTTTTTGGAATAAGGAGGTGTCCTTCTTTCCTATCTCTGAAGCTGGAAGGTTTGACCTATGCACAGAGGACCTTTTAATAATGTATTTTTTGGCACTTGTGCTTGTCAAAAGCCAATAAAGCAAGGAAGAGTAATAAAACTGTAGACTCTCGGAATGAAAAGTTCAATAATTTCACAGCCGGAACAGGAGTCTTAGAAACACTTTAAATGAATTGGTCCAAGATCATTTTTTTTTTTTTGTTATGAAGGTTTTAAGCCCGAGGAAAAGATCTGTAAAACCTGCGGCCCCCTAGACAACAAATAATTCAATAATTACTGTCTGCTACAACGTATTTCTTGTCTCCAGCCCCTCCTTGTCCTTAAATGACATGATGAAGCCAGATAGCAGAAGGAACAAATGTGGCCGTATTTCCTGCAGTGATCATTTATTATTAAGCTATGCAAAGGAAACATATTTACCAGGTGTTCCCAATGTTCCCAATTTAACCAAATAGGCAAAACGCTGGACTAATCTACATTTTTGATAAACATACAATTTATATTTATTTATTTTTTTATTTATTTTTACATTTGACTTGACATCCTCATGATTTTTTTTTTTTTTAATATGCTTTTTGTATTCTTGAAGGCTTTGCACTTGTAAGGACTCAATATATATATTTTTTATGGAGAGCTGTCCAAAAAAAAAGTACAGCTCAACATGTTTTTATACCCATTTCCTTAAAGCAATATTCACCACTTCAGCCCCGGAAGATTTTACCCTGTTAATGACCAGAGCGTTTTTTGCGATTCGGCACTGACAATTGCACGGTCGTGCGACATTGTGCCCCAAACAAAATTTACGTCCTTTCTTTCAGAAAAATAGAGCTTTCTTTTGGTGGTATTTGATCACCTCTGTGGTTTTTATTTTTTGCACTATAAACAAAAAAAGAGCGAACATTTTTTTTTAAAAAAAGCTATATTTTTGAATTTTTGCTATAATAAATATCCCCAAAAAATATATAAAAAAAAAAGCAATATTTTTGACTTTTTGCTATAATAAATATCCCCCAAAAATATATAAAAAAGCAATATTTTTGACTTTTTGCTATAATAAATATCCTCAAAAAAATATATAAAAAAAGCAATATTTTTGACTTTTTGCTATAATAAATATCCTCAAAAAATATATAAAAAAAGCAATATTTTTGACTTTTTGCTATAATAAATATCCCCAAAAAATATATGAAAAAAGCTATATTTTTGACTTTTTGCTATAATAAATATCCCCCAAAAATATATAAAAAACTAATTTCTTTCTCAGTTTAGGCCGATATATATTCTTCTACATATTTTTGGTTAAAAAAAAATCGTAATAGGCGTATATTGATTGGTTTGCGCAAAAGTTATAGCGTCTACAAAATAGGGGATAGATTTGTGGCATTTTTATTACAATTTTTTTTTTTTTTTTTTTAGTAATGCCGGTGATCTGCGATTTTTATCAGGACTGCAACATTGCGGATCGGATACTTTTGACACTATTTTGGGACCATTGACATTTATACAGCGATCAGAGCTTAAAAATACCCACTGATTACTGTGTAAATGTCACTGACAGGGAAGGGGTTAAACACTAGGGGGCGATCAAGGGGTTAACTGTGTTCCCTCAGCGCGTTCTAACTGTTGGGGGGGGGGGGTGGGCTACCAGGAACATGACAAAGATTATTGCTCTGGTCCTAAACTGGGGCTATCATGTAAATTTAGTTTTTGGCTGGGCTGTAAACAGCTGAGACTGATTGTACAGTTTTTGTGTTCTTTCCCTAATCTTAATTAAGTTGTGTATTTCTCACTGTCGCCAGTAGGTGTCGCTGTTACCACAGGCCAGTATAAGATAGTACAACTAGGTTGAGTTATGAATATTTATTCTTCTTCCAGCCAGCCCAGTAGGAGGAGCTTGGCCACTGGTGCATTCTGGGAGAGAATATTTATTTGGGCTGGGCCATGTGCTATTTCTCTCTCTGGCCTGAGGAAGTGCTTCTGAAGTGAGCTCTGCAAGTAAGCCCAGAAGCCGTCTGGGGCCTACTAATCCTGAGGTTGTCCTTAGGCAGTCTTGCCAGGCGTGGAATAAGCCAAGCCAAACTAAGAAGATCCAGGGGAGGACCCTTGCTGGTGAGAGCCAGGATGAATGCTGGTCTCTCAGGTGGGCCTGGTGACTCGTTTGGAGGATGCACCTACATTTAAAACGTGCTTACAGTGTTGGCTTAAAGGTTCTGAGAAGACACTGTGAAGCTGAATCTTGTTCTACCATCTGAAACATGTTTGCAGTATCGCTGGTTCGGCTTAAAGGTTCTGGTATTGTGAAGCTGTACTTTTTCGGGATCCAAGGAGTCTGTAAGTGATCTGCAGTGGCATATCTAAGGTATGGCAGCCATGGAAATTGCCTTGGGCGCCATGGGGGGGCCGCAAAAAAAGCCAAAAAAAGCCACGTCCTCCCGTGGCCACCTCCCACACTAATATAGCCCCCGGCGCAGCAGCCGGCCTGCTAGGGCTCGGCACTTGCTAATGGTTACTTGGCCTGGGGAGGGGTGGCGACAGGCACGTGCCCCCATGATGGCCGATGACTGGCCAGATGGTCCACTTACTTTTTATTTTTCATAATAGTCTAGAGACACCAGGGTGTATATAAAGAATGACGCTGCGCTAAGAAATTAACTAAACTTAATCTAAAATAAACAAAATAAATACAATAATATGTGACTGTGTACAATAAAGTGACAAATATATCAAAAAGTGGTCAAGTCCGATAAGTGTGTGTATTCCATGCAATATATACACAACACAAAAGTGACTAGTGTCTCTTGTCATTTTTTAATTTTTTTAATCAGTAAAAGCAGATGAAGGGGGCGGAGCCGGCAGCCGGAGTGAATGGAGGTCTGAGAGGAGAGCTCTCCTGCAGCGGTTCACACACAGCGGCTCACAGCGAGCCTAACGCTTAACAACTAGCTCCACAGGCACGGGTACACCCTCTGGCACATACCGCTCACGATGAGCAAAAGAAAAAACCGAGAGGGACCCAGGAGACTGACTGATTTCTTCCCCCTGGCCGCCGGCCGAAATATCCAAGCTGGCGCCCGCGCTGTGAGGAGCGCCTGCACACGATGACGATCAGGCTGCATCTCAGGGTGAGTCAAGTCCCTCCTCACATCCACTGCCACAATCACCCTTTGTCAGCCCTGTGAAGCAGAAAAGGAGGCTGGGGGGGGGGGACATGGAACAACTCACTGATACAGACTCAGGGGGGGAAGGAATGGAGGAGGCCTCATCCTATGCACAGCAACTAGATGCATTCCCCACAGCAGGCCAGCCCATATTAGACTCCACTATGAAGGAGATGCTGCAGACACTGAGGGGGGCCCTCCAGCAGGATATATCAGCTTTTATGCATGGCACTAAAGTGGAATTAGCAGCGTTTAACACACGAGTGCAGCATGTAGAAAGTAAAATGGAAGAATTCACGCTTGCTCACAATGAACTTGTTGATGCACATTTTGCTATGGATGATGAAATTAAAGCGATGCGCCTTAAAATGGCAGACATTGAGGACCGCGCACGCAGAAACAACATTAAATTTAGAGGGATCCCTGAATCCGTCAAGCCAGCGGAACTGACTACCTATCTCCAAAAGCTTATGACCACTGCCCTGCCATCCCTGAGCCCTGCAGATGTCACCATAGACAGAGCACACAGGCTACCTAAACCATCCTTTCTACCTGATCAAGTCCCCAGAGACGTCATCGCCAGAATTCACTTTTACCACGTGAAAAACCAACTAATGCGCTATGCTAGACAGCACCCTGCACTCCCTGACCCATTTGCGGGAATCGCACTGTATGCTGATTTGTCGCAGGCTACGCTGCAAGCCAGACACAATCTGGTCCCCATTACCAAAATCTTGAGAAATCATAAAATCCTTTATAAATGGGGATTCCCGGCTAAACTCCTGCTTGAAATGCACAACGAACGCCACACTATTTCCTCTCTAGAAAAAGGAATGGACCTCCTCAGAAAATGGCGACTTCTCCCTGCAGAGGGGGAAGCAGCAGATCCTGAACCCCTGCAAGACAGACGAAACTACAACCGTCAAAACAGACATAACAAATGATGGATGACCCCATCCTTTTATATACAATCTTTTTCTACATGCGATTTTTCTCGAGTCGCTAATTCTGAGTTGCACCTTACTTGTGCCTGCACAACTACTGCCTAGCTAAGTTATGGCTCATATATATCTTTTCAATGTTTACTTTTGTTTTCTTTGGTATTTATTTATCTATATACTTTTCTTAATAAATAATCTAAAATATATCCTCATCTATTTTCTTTTTATTTCTACTTTATTATTATTTTGTCATGTTTCGCCTGAAAAGTCCCAATTGTACCGGAGGGTACTAGTGGTCCTCTGTCACCAGAGGTTCCACCTTTCAAATATTTATTTAGGGATGTTGGCAAACAACTTATCTTTAGGAGCTTAATGCCCCTTAAGCATGGTTCAGCACCACTTTTTACATTATTAACTACCGCTGTTCGGCTTTTTTCTACTTGACTGTTTTCCCTCTCTTCAGTCGCAGGATGTATCCTGCGATCGGGTTAGGACACCGTGAGTGGTGTAACGTAGTCTTAGACCCCAAAGGGTCTACATTTGTTCCTGAGTGCTCAATGTTCTATGAGCAGCAGTTATCATCCTACTGTTTTCACTTCTCAACAATTCATCTTTTGCAAGGTACACTTCTAACTTCTACCACTGGAGGGCAGCAAGGCGTTTTCCAATTAGAATATGAACATTAAATTGATGACTCACAATGTGAGAGGATTAAATAGCCCTTTTAAACGCAGGGCTCTCTGGAAGTCGGCTCTTGCTATGAACTGTGATATCCTGTGTGCACAAGAGACTCACTTTGCCAGCAACAACGCACCGAAATGCACGCACGCCAAATACCCACACATCTTCTACGCTAATAACTCTGTTAAAAAAAATGGTGTAATGATAGCCATAAGGGACACAGTAACCTTCTCTCTCTTACAGGAACGCACTGACCAACACGGATGCTTCCTCATCCTAGTTGCTGAGATTAATAATACTGTCTACACTCTGGTAAATCTCTATGCTCCGAATGTTCGCACACTGAAATTTGTGCGGAAAGTGGTAGCAATGGCTAAATCGATGCAAAAGGGTAACTTAATTGTCTGTGGTGATTTTAACACTGTACTCAATAATGATCTTGACTCCTCCTCAGTAGCTCTACGACAAAGACCATGCTTGGGCCCCTTTTGCCATGAAGAACGGCTCTTTGATCCTTGGCGCTGCTCCCGAACTACTGAGAAGGACTATTCCTACCACTCTCCTGTTCACAACAGCTACTCCAGAATAGATTTTTTTCTTGTAGACATGTATACCTTACAAACTGTGGTTAAAGCAGAGATCCATAATATCACTTGGTCGGATCACGCTCCGGTTACAATTGATATACTGGATACTAACAAACAACACTGCAGACCCTTATGGCGTAACAACACTTTCTTGCTGTCTCACCCCCAACTTAGGGATGAAATCGGCAAGAAATTGAAAGACTACTTTGAACTGAATACTACCGAGGAATGTTCCCCTGCAATGTTATGGTGTGCGCACAAAGCATATGCCAGAGCATATGCCAGAGGTATCCTTATACAGATAGCTTCTAGGGAAAAAGAAAAAAAAAAGAACTGGAAACCCTTCATAAG
The DNA here is from genome assembly GCA_028564925.1 of Lithobates sylvaticus. Lineage (NCBI taxonomy): Eukaryota > Metazoa > Chordata > Amphibia > Anura > Ranidae > Lithobates > Lithobates sylvaticus. Next base: position 612,688,723 of record CM053027.1, on the reverse strand, counting down.
AATCCATCTACTACCTCCCCTGACATCTTAATGCGTCTTAATCTGTGCCGTGAGGAATTACGGCTGGAGCTTAAAACGGATTATGATGTCTACCTTAAAAGAATGAAACTATCCTTTTACTCTCAAAACAACAAAGCTAGTAAACTCCTAGCCTCCCAACTTAAAAAAAGACAAGCCAAATCCAATCTGACTCACATCAAACACCACAAATCCAATGTCACACTCCGCAACCCTAAAGACATAGCGAACGCCTTTAAAGACTACTATGAAACCCTTTATAATCTCCATACTGATCCAAACACTCATCAACCCTCTGATTCTGAAATAGACAAATTTCTCCAAAGACTTAATATGCCCACGGTAGATACTCTAATGCCTCGTACACTTAATAGATTAAATTCCCCTATCACCAGCGCAGAAATCACCACTGTTATTCAATCCCTACCTATGCATAAATCGCCAGGAGCAGATGGCTTCTCGGCCGAATACTATAAAGCATTTACTTCCCTACTGGTGCCGACGTTAGTTGACGTCTTCAATGCAGCTACTGATAGTCAGTTTTTCCCAACAGAAATGTTACAGGCAGTCATTGTTACGATCCCAAAGCCTGGTAAAGACACCGACCGCCCCCAAAATTTTAGGCCAATCTCTCTCCTAAATTCCGACCTAAAAATTTATGCTAAAGTGATAGCAAACAGACTGATGGAAGTTACTCCATCTCTCTTAGGTTTAGACCAGGTAGGTTTTGTGAAAGGTAGACAAGCCCCTGACGGAACTAGACGAATGCTTAACCTTTTAAGATTTACAGAACTCAACAATCTCCCTAGCGCTTTTATAGCCTTAGATGCAGAAAAGGCCTTTGATAGGGTTCACTGGACCTATTTGTCTAAGACCCTACTCAAATTCGGACTAACTGGCCCAATCCATTCAGCTATCATGGCCCTCTACTCCCAACCCTCAGCCCGTGTGTTAACATCTGGTTTGCTTTCTGACGCCTTCTACCTGTCGAACGGTACTCGTCAGGGATGTCCTCTCTCCGCAATCATTTTCTCCCTAGCCATTGAACCCCTAGCAGAAAGCATTAGAGCCTCTGACGCCGTTCATGGAATAACAGTTGGTTCCGGGACCCATAAACTAGGACTTTTTGCAGATGATATAATACTGACTGTCACTGATCCAGAGTCCTCACTTGCAGCTATACAACAAATACTTCATGACTTTAGTACGGTGTCCTTCTACAAAATCAATACCTCAAAATGCTTTGCTATGGCACTACATACCACACCTGAGGTACGTAGAACTCTTCAACAGCTTTTCCCATGCACCTGGGACCCCCCCTCAATCACTTATCTTGGAGTGCAGCTAACCGCGTCTTCCTCCAACATATACACATGCAACTTCCCCCCATTATTGAACAATATTGAGGAAGAAATGAACCTCATAGCTAAATTGCATCTCTCTTGGATAGGACGGATAGCTGCATACCAAATGCAAATATTTCCTAAACTACTCTATTTCTTCAGAACGCTCCCTATTCGCATTCCCCAAAAAATCTTCAACCTACTGTCAAATAAACTAAACAAATTCATATGGGTAGGAAAGAAACCCAGGATAGCACTAACTCAGCTTTACAAACCTAAGCACCTAGGGGGACTGGGGCTTCCCAATGCACAAACATATTACCGTGCGGCCCTATTAGACCAAATGAAATACTGGTTTTCATGCCAAACGGATAATAGATGGTCGGACATGGAATGTACTGTCACTCCAGGCCATGATCTACCAGCTTTAGCTATGGCATTTTGTATGCATCATAAACCTAGCACTCCGCCATATCCTGCTATTCAGGCTTCCGTAGAGGCTTGGTCTTTCCTCATACACCAACACTTCACTGACGTACCTATGTACAAGTTACAAATACCATTAGCGTCCTATCAGTACCTAATCCCTCACATGTCGACTCAACACTGGAAGAAAAGGGGGGAGCATTTTCTTTCGCCGCTTATTGCACAACAAGAACCATTAGATGCCTTCAAACTGTTTCAGATAAAGCACTACTCCAACAAAAACCCAAGTACTTCCTTAGAAATACCTCAGACACTATGGGAATTCCTACTTAACAAAAACTCGGGGCAAAAGAAGGGAATCTCCTTATTTTATAGACTCGCAAATCCATTATATATAAACGCTAAACTACCCAATATGCTGAAATGGGAAAAGGAACTTCAAACTGAATTCTCGCTTAGTCAATGGCATATAGCAGTAAAAAGCAACAGCAAATCCTCAGCTTGCATCGATCACTGGGACAATGCCCAAAAAATTCTCCACAGATGGTATCTTACACCCCTGCGGCTCCATAAAATGGACCCGTCCATACCCTCACTATGTTGGAGAAACTGTCAATCTACTGGCAGTTTACTACACATACTATGGAGCTGTGGCGTTATAGCAAACTTCTGGAAAGAAGTAGAATCTATGATCTCCAATATTACTCATATCAAGGTACAACTTACACCAGCTTTGGCACTGCTAAGTATTGGAATTGAACAATTCCCTCCCCTACATAGGAGTTTGGTAGTAAATATCCTATTTGCCTCCCGTATATCCCTAGCGAAACAATGGCGCTCACCTACGCCTCCTCAGGTTGATGTGGTAATCTCCAGAGTCAATAATCAATACCTCATGGAAAAATTACTTGCATACAAGGAAAGGAGAGCCTCAGTTTTCCAAAGACATTGGGAAAACTGGAGCTCTTCTAAATATGCCTCTCCACATTTGTGACTTATGACACACTACTCTACTAAAATAAAATGTTGAAATTCTCTGCACATCCAGTGGCTAGAACAAGTTCAAATAGGAATGGTACCCTAGTGAGCAGGATATCTATTATCTACAACCGTTCCTAGAAGTAGACACAGCTTGTACCTAACAGCAACACAGTTATATCATTGTTTGATGATTTACTTCTCTACTATCAAAGTTTGCATAATGCTGGTTATGTTATTAATCTTTGATGCCTTACCATATCTCCAGGGACCCTCATTAAGGTCCACTGGGAGCTTCTCTTATTGACTTATTTACACCTGAGCCTTGTCACAGTGTGTACCCGAGAGGGGTGACTGGCTTTGCCTCACTTGAGGCCGTTTAACTTTCACCTATGAGTAGCTCATAGACGAACTATACCACAGTGAATTTGTACAATTGTTCATTATAACCCTTTTGTATGCATATTTCTGATGTTTACAATATCCTCGTTTATTTTCTATGTAAACTGTGAACTTCAATAAAAAAATCTATGGTTAAAAAAAAAAACCCTCTCTGTCTGTCCCCAGTGTCCCTCCCGGTCCCTGGCATCCCGCTCTGTCCTGGTCGCATTGTGTCCCTCTCTGTCCTCATCACACTGCGTACCTCTGTCTGTCCCCAGAGTCCCACTCTGTCCTTGTCGCACTGCGTCCCTCTCTATCCCCAGCATCCCTCTCCATCCTCATTAGACTGCGTCCCTCTCTGTCTGTCCCCAGTGTCCCTCCCTGTCCCTGGCATCCCTCTATGTCCTTGTCACACTGCGTCCCTCTCTCTCCCCAGTGTCCCTCCCTGTCCCTGGCATCCCTCTCTGTCCCCAGTGCCCCCCGTCCCTTGATTGTGTGTTAGTGTGTGTCATTGTTTTTGTATGAGTTACTGTGTGCACAAATGTATTTTAATGAGTGTGAGTGTGCCAGTGTGTTGGCATCATCAGTGATTTTTGTATCACTGTGTGTCCACGGGCCATTGTGTGTGTGCCAGTCAGCATGTGTATCTGAGAGCATGTGTATGGGTCATTGTCAGTGAAAATGTATGTCTTTGAGTATATTAACCACATGCCGACCGGCGCACGACGATATACGTCGACAGAATGGCACGTACAGGCAGGAGGGCGTATATATACGTCCCTCCTTTCGCCTGTCCGTGCCATCGGGAGCGCGCCGGGAGCGGCGCGCTCCCGCGCCGGTCGGGACCCCCCGTGAGTCCGGCCGCGGTCCCCGCGGACTCGATCACCGCGGGGACTCCCGCGATCGTCTCACGGAGCGGCTGAACGGGGAGATGCCGAGATAAACAGCATCTCCCTGTTCTGCCTAGCAACTAGTGACGCCGATCTCTGCTCCCTGTGATTGGAGCAGAGATCAGCATTCACTAGCTGACAGCCACGCCCCCCCACAGTAAAAAACACACCCCTAGGCCTACTTAACCCCTACACTGCCACCTTGTGGTTAACCCCTAAACTGCTAGTGTCATTTATACAGAAATCAATGCATTTAAATGCATTAATTGCTGTAAAAATGACAATGGTCCCAAAAATGTGTCAAAAATGTCCGATGTGTCCGCCATAATGTCGCAGTCACAAAAAAAATCGCAGATCTCCGCCATTAATAATAAAAAAAAAATTATTAATAAAAATGCTATAAAACTATCCCCTATCTTGTAAACGCTATAACTTCTGCGCAAACCGATCAATAATCGCTTATTGCGATTTTTTTTACCAAAAATATGTAGAAGAATACGTATCGGCCTAAACTGAGGAAAAAAAATGTTTTTTTTATATATTTTTTGGGGATATTTATTATAGCAAAAAAATAAAAAATAATGCATTTTTTTCAAAATTGTCGCTCTATTTTTGTTTATAGCGCAAAAAATAAAAACCGCAGGGGCGATCAAATACCACCAAAAGAAAGCTCTATTTGTGGGAAAAAAAAAGGACGTCAATTTTGTTTGGGAGCCACGTCGCACGACCGCGCAATTGTCAGTTAAAGCGACGCAGTGCCGAATCGCAAAAAGGGGCCTGGTCCTTTGGCTGCAAATTGGTCCGGTCTGAAAGTGGTTAAAGCGGTTCTGCACTGTCTGTATGTTTTTTTTTTTTTGTGCAATGCAATTGCCTATGAGATCTAGTTTAGGTACTCACGTGTCCTATTTCTGTAAATCGCCGGTTTTCGTCAGATAAAAGAGTTTTAGAAAATATTTCCTGCTGGGGGCCATCTTGCCTGTGGGCATGTGAACCCACACAGGCACTTCAGATGGCCAAGCATGCACCGCCATTACTGCGCCGATCTCGCGCGTGCGCAGTAACGGCAAAGTGTAGCTCACGTTCGCGGACATCGCCCGAAATCTCGCGCCCGAACCGCTTTAATTATATAAAATGACTAAAGAAAAAATTGGAGAGCTCAGCGACAGAATTGGAGAGCACCAGCCCTGACCGCCCACTTCTATCAATCTTCAGGTGCATCGCAAAACCATGAAACCTTTCTTGACGAAGAAGAAGGA
>CM053027.1:612661421-612682949 GCA_028564925.1 Lithobates sylvaticus | reverse complement strand
GGCTCCACATGTCCAGCTGCCGAAAACAAAGACGCGCGTGTCCCATGGCCACGTGCTGATGACGATGCACGACCACGTCCACGGCCACGGCCACGTCCACTAGAAACAGAGCCTGCCTGCCCTGTGTTCTTGGCTCTGCACGCTCTGCCTCCCCTTGGCGGTCTTCCAGCCATTGTAGTCGGTAGTCCTGTGGGTGCTGCTGAGAAGAAAATATAGGAGCTCTGTGTGATGCCACTAACAAACTAGAAGTCCTATGGGTGCTTCTGCAAAGAAAATAGAGGAGCTCTGTGTGATGCCACTAACACACTAGAAGTCCTGTGGGTGCTGCTGAGAAGACAATATAGGAGCTCTGTGTGATGCCACTAAAACACTAGAAGTCCTATGGGTGCTTCTGCAAAGAAAATAGAGGAGCTCTGTGTGATGCCACTAACACACTAGAAGTCCTATGGGTGCTTCTGCAAAGAAAATAGAGGAGCTCTGTGTGATGCCACTAACACACTAGAAGTCCTGTGGGTGCTGCTGAGAAGACAATATAGGAGCTCTGTGTGATGCCACTAACACACTAGAAGTCCTATGGGTGCTTCTGCAAAGAAAATAGAGGAGCTCTGTGTGATGCCACTAACACAGTAGAAGTCCTATGGGTGCTTCTGCAAAGAAAATAGAGGAGCTCTGTGTGATGCCACTAACACACTAGAAGTCCTGTGGGTGCTGCTGAGAAGACAATATAGGAGCTCTGTGTGATGCCACTAACACACTAGAAGTCCTATGGGTGCTTCTGCAAAGAAAATAGAGGAGCTCTGTGTGATGCCACTAACACACTAGAAGTCCTGTGGGTGCTGCTGAGAAGAAAATATAGGAGCTCTGTGTGATGCCACTAACACACTAGAAGTCCTATGGGTGCTTCTGCAAAGAAAATAGAGGAGCTCTGTGTGATGCCACTAACACACTAGAAGTCCTGTGGGTGCTGCTGAGAAGACAATATAGGAGCTCTGTGTGATGCCACTAACACACTAGAAGTCCTATGGGTGCTTCTGCAAAGAAAATAGAGGAGCTCTGTGTGATGCCACTAACACACTAGAAGTCCTGTGGGTGCTGCTGAGAAGACAATATAGGAGCTCTGTGTGATGCCACTAACACACTAGAAGTCCTATGGGTGCTTCTGCAAAGAAAATAGAGGAGCTCTGTGTGATGCCACTAACACACTAGAAGTCCTATGGGTGCTTCTGCAAAGAAAATAGAGGAGCTCTGTGTGATGCCACTAACACACTAGAAGTCCTGTGGGTGCTGCTGAGAAGACAATATAGGAGCTCTGTGTGATGCCACTAACACACTAGAAGTCCTATGGGTGCTTCTGCAAAGAAAATAGAGGAGCTCTGTGTGATGCCACTAACACACTAGAAGTCCTATGGGTGCTTCTGCAAAGAAAATAGAGGAGCTCTGTGTGATGCCACTAACACACTAGAAGTCCTGTGGGTGCTGCTGAGAAGACAATATAGGAGCTCTGTGTGATGCCACTAACACACTAGAAGTCCTATGGGTGCTTCTGCAAAGAAAATAGAGGAGCTCTGTGTGATGCCACTAACACACTAGAAGTCCTGTGGGTGCTGCTGAGAAGAAAATATAGGAGCTCTGTGTGATGCCACTAACACACTAGAAGTCCTATGGGTGCTTCTGCAAAGAAAATAAAGGAGCTCTGTGTGATGCCACTAACACACTAGAAGTCCTGTGGGTGCTGCTGAGAAGACAATATAGGAGCTCTGTGTGATGCCACTAACACACTAGAAGTCCTATGGGTGCTTCTGCAAAGAAAATAGAGGAGCTCTGTGTGATGCCACTAACACACTAGAAGTCCTATGGGTGCTTCTGCAAAGAAAATAGAGGAGCTCTGTGTGATGCCACTAACACACTAGAAGTCCTGTGGGTGCTGCTGAGAAGACAATATAGGAGCTCTGTGTGATGCCACTAACACACTAGAAGTCCTATGGGTGCTTCTGCAAAGAAAATAGAGGAGCTCTGTGTGATGCCACTAACACACTAGAAGTCCTATGGGTGCTTCTGCAAAGAAAATAGAGGAGCTCTGTGTGATGCCACTAACACACTAGAAGTCCTGTGGGTGCTGCTGAGAAGACAATATAGGAGCTCTGTGTGATGCCACTAACACACTAGAAGTCCTATGGGTGCTTCTGCAAAGAAAATAGAGGAGCTCTGTGTGATGCCACTAACACACTAGAAGTCCTATGGGTGCTTCTGCAAAGAAAATAGAGGAGCTCTGTGTGATGCCACTAAACACACTAGAAGTCCTGTGGGTGCTGCTGAGAAGACAATATAGGAGCTCTGTGTGATGCCACTAACACACTAGAAGTCCTATGGGTGCTTCTGCAAAGAAAATAGAGGAGCTCTGTGTGATGCCACTAACACACTAGAAGTCCTATGGGTGCTTCTGCAAAGAAAATATAGGAGCTCTGTGTGATGCCACTAACACACTAGAAGTCCTGTGGGTGCTGCTGAGAAGACAATATAGGAGCTCTGTGTGATGCCACTAACACACTAGAAGTCCTATGGGTGCTTCTGCAAAGAAAATAGAGGAGCTCTGTGTGATGCCACTAACACACTAGAAGTCCTGTGGGTGCTGCTGAGAAGACAATATAGGAGCTCTGTGTGATGCCACTAACACACTAGAAGTCCTATGGGTGCTTCTGCAAAGAAAATAGAGGAGCTCTGTGTGATGCCACTAACACACTAGAAGTCCTGTGGGTGCTGCTGAGAAGAAAATATAGGAGCTCTGTGTGATGCCACTAACACACTAGAAGTCCTATGGGTGCTTCTGCAAAGAAAATAGAGGATCTCTGTGTGATGGGACTAACACACTTCAAGTCCTATAGGTGCTTCTGGGAACAAAATATAGCTCTGTGTGATGGGACTAACACACTTCAAGTCCTATAGGTGCTTCTGGGAACAAAATATAGGATCTCTGTATGATGGGACTAACACACTTCAAGTCCTATAGGTGCTTCTGGGAACAAAATATAGGTCTGTGTGATGGGACTAACACACTTCAAGTCCTATAGGTGCTTCTGGGAAGAAAATGTAGGTCTGTGTGATGGGACTAACACACTTCAAGTCCTATAGGTGCTTCTGGGAACAAAATATATGATCTCTGTGTGATGGGACTAACACACTTCAAGTCCTATAGGTGCTTCTGGGAAGAAAATGTAGGTCTGTGTGATGGGACTAACACACTTCAAGTCCTATAGGTGCTTCTGGGAACAAAATATAGGTCTGTGTGATGGGACTAACACACTTCAAGTCCTATAGGTGCTTCTGGGAACAAAATATATGATCTCTGTGTGATGGGACTAACACACTTCAAGTCCTATAGGTGCTTCTGGGAAGAAAATGTAGGTCTGTGTGATGGGACTAACACACTTCAAGTCCTATAGGTGCTTCTGGGATCAAAATATATGATCTCCGTGTGATGGGACTAACACACTTCAAGTCCTATAGGTGCTTCTGGGAAGAAAATGTAGGTCTGTGTGATGGGACTAACACACTTCAAGTCCTATAGGTGCTTCTGGGAAGAAAATGTAGGTCTGTGTGATGGGACTAACACACTTCAAGTCCTATAGGTGCTTCTGGGAACAAAATATAGGTCTGTGTGATGGGACTAACACACTTCAAGTCCTATAGGTGCTTCTGGGAACAAAATATAGGATCTCTGTGTGATGGGACTAACACACTTCAAGTCCTATGGGTGCTTCTGGGAAAAAATATAGGTCTGTGTGATGGGACTAACACACTTCAAGTCCTATAGGTGCTTCTGGGAACAAAATATATGATCTCTGTGTGATGGGACTAACACACTTCAAGTCCTATAGGTGCTTCTGGGAAGAAAATGTAGGTCTGTGTGATGGGACTAACACACTTCAAGTCCTATAGGTGCTTCTGGGAAGAAAATATAGGTCTGTGTGATGGGACTAACACACTTCAAGTCCTATAGGTGCTTCTGGGAACAAAATATATGATCTCTGTGTGATGGGACTAACACACTTCAAGTCCTATAGGTGCTTCTGGGAAGAAAATGTAGGTCTGTGTGATGGGACTAACACACTTCAAGTCCTATAGGTGCTTCTGGGAACAAAATATATGATCTCTGTGTGATGGGACTAACACACTTCAAGTCCTATAGGTGCTTCTGGGAACAAAATATATGATCTCTGTGTGATGGGACTAACACACTTCAAGTCCTATAGGTGCTTCTGGGAACAAAATATATGATCTCTGTGTGATGGGACTAACACACTTCAAGTCCTATAGGTGCTTCTGGGAAGAAAATGTAGGTCTGTATGATGGGACTAACACACTTCAAGTCCTATAGGTGCTTCTGGGAACAAAATATAGGTCTGTGTGATGGGGCTAACACACTTCAAGTCCTATAGGTGCTTCTGGGAACAAAATATATGATCTCTGTGTGATGGGACTAACACACTTCAAGTCCTATAGGTGCTTCTGGGAAGAAAATGTAGGTCTGTGTGATGGGACTAACACACTTCAAGTCCTATAGGTGCTTCTGGGAAGAAAATATAGGTCTGTGTGATGGGACTAACACACTTCAAGTCCTATAGGTGCTTCTGGGAACAAAATATATGATCTCTGTGTGATGGGACTAACACACTTCAAGTCCTATAGGTGCTTCTGGGAAGAAAATGTAGGTCTGTGTGATGGGACTAACACACTTCAAGTCCTATAGGTGCCTCTGGGAACAAAATATATGATCTCTGTGTGATGGGACTAACACACTACAAGTCCTATAGGTGCTTCTGGGAAGAAAATGTAGGTCTGTGTGATGGGACTAACACACTTCAAGTCCTATAGGTGCTTCTGGGAACAAAATATAGGAGCTCTGCCTGCCTGCCACGAACACACTACAAGTCCTATAGGTGCTTCTGGGAACAAAATATAGGAGCTCTGCCTGCCTGCCACGAACACACTACAAGTCCTATAGGTGCTTCTGGGAACAAAATATAGGAGCTCTGCCTGCCTGCCACGAACACACTACAAGTCCTATAGGTGCTTCTGGGAACAAAATATAGGAGCTCTGCCTGCCTGCCACGAACACACTACAAGTCCTATAGGTGCTTCTGGGAACAAAATACAGGAGCTCTGTTTGCTGCCAGTGCCTGCCTGCCACGAACACACTACAAGCCCCTCTTTCTAAATCAATCCTTCTAAATGAATCTATCTAACTCAATCTCTCTAAGTGAATCTATCTAACTAAATCCAGCAGAGTGACACAGAACGATCCTGCTTTATCTACGCCGGAACAGCATGTGACCGGCGCAGACGACGTGGCGGCCTTTTATAAGAGGGGGCGTGTACTAAAGCCCCTGAGCTGTAATTGGCTACAGGCGTCCTGCCTGTAGCCAATTATGGCTCTTCGAGTTTCCGGCGCTGTGATTGGCCAAGCATGCGGGGTCACAGTGCATGCTTGGCCAATCATCAGCCAGCAATGCACTGCGCCGGCCGCGCCGGCCGCAATGCATTGCGGGGCCGCTCGCATCACCCGAATGTGATGCGAGCGGCCAAAATAGTTCTGGGCTCGCCGAGCGAGCGAACGCCCGGTGCTCGATGCGAACGTGGGTTCGCATCGAGCACCGGGCCCATCCCTAGAGGTGGTATGCTTTGGATCATGAGCAGTTAATTTCCTTCTCCATACTCTTCTCTTCCCATCACTCTGGTACAAGTTGATCTTGGTCTCATCTGTCCATAAGATGTTGTTCCAGAACTGTGAAGGCTTTTTTAGATGTTGTTTGGCAAACTCTAATCTGGCCTTCCTGTTTTTGAGGCTCACCAATGGTTTACATCTTGTGGTGAACCCTCTGTATTTACTCTGGTGAAGTCTTCTCTTGATTGTTGGCTTTGACACACATACACCTACCTCTTGGAGAGTGTTCTTGATCTGGCCAACTGTTGTGAAGGGTGTTTTCTTCACCAGGGAAAGAATTATTCGGTCACCCACCACAGTTGTTTTCCGTGGTCTTCCGGGTCTTTTGGTGTTGCTGAGCTCACCGGGGCGTTCTTTCTTTTTAAGGATGTTCCAAACAGTTGATTTGGCCACACCTAATGTTTTTTGCTATCTCTCTGATGGGTTTGTTTGTTTTTTTTAGCCTAATGATGACTTGCTTCACAGGTCTTTGGATCTCATATTGAGAGTTGACAGCAACAGATTCCAAATGCAAATAGCACACTTGAAATGAACTCTGGACCTTTTATCTGCTCCTTGTAAATGGGATAATGAGGGAATAACACACACCTGGCCATGGAATGCAATTGTCCCATTACTTTTGGTCCCTTAAAAAGTGGGAGGCACATATACAAACTGTTGTAATTCCTACACCGTTCACCTGATTTGGATGTAAATACCCTCAAATTAAAGCTGAAAGTCTGCAGGTAAAGCACATATTGTTTGTTTTGTTGTTTGTTGTTTTGTTTGTTTTGTGTCGATGTCCCAATATTTATGGACCTGACTGTATATGGTATGATCTACCTTACCCGATATGTAGACAGCGATATGCTGCAGGTAGTTTGCTGCGGTCTGCTGTGTTCAGTAGTCCATTCTACTAGTGATGGAAAAGCAATGGTGTTCACATAAAGGTGGATATCAAACAGCTGATTGAGGAAACACCTCATGTATCGATCAGTATCTCTATGCCACAGTATTCACTTATGTCTGGACTTGTGAATTCAAACATCCAAGGTGGATAAAGGATGAATGATGAAATGGCCGTTTAAAGTGTCAGCTGGATAGAATTTACCAGGAAAGCCGTGTCCCGCATTATATGCCAATAAACAGCCATGCCATGGATCCTGAGCGTCCCTACCCTGTCCTGAAGAAGCGTGAGTTTCCCCGTGAAACTAGTTGACGTCACTCCCCCTCCATGTGAACGTCTGTCACTCAGAGAATTGTGCATCAGCGCTCAGGATCCATGGAGCTGTGATAGTCCCAAAAGGTGGCTCTACAAAATATTGACTTTAGGGGGGTGAATAGTTAAACACATTGACTTTTTCTGTTATTTTGTCCTGTTTGTTGTTTGCTTCACAATAAAAAAAAACATCTTCAAAGCATGTTCTGTAAATTAAATGATTCAAATCCTCAAACAATTCATCTTAATTCCAGGTTGTGAGGCAACAAAACACGAAAAATGCCAAGGGGGGTGAGTATTTTTGCACGGCAAGGCACTGTAATTCATTAGTTATTTTTTCAGACACTATACCTCTAGGGTAGTATATTTACAGGCTAGGGGTGGGCTAGGGTAGTATAGGGGCAGACTAGGGTAGTACAATGGCAGGCCAGGGTTGTATAGTTGTTTTTGAGCTTGACAGGTTATGCAACATTTGGCCATCCAGCAGATCAGCAGCCACTACTAGAAAAAAATGATGGACAATCTATGTGTCCTGTCAGACAGAACTAACTTATATTACCTCTCTGTTGTGCTCTCCCAGTGCTCCTACAATCTTCAGTGACTAGCCTCACACATGCACCAGAGCAGAAGAAGGTGGGTCGGGGTGCAAGGCCAGCCGCTCCGCCTCCTCAGATCTACGACTGCACTTCCAAGTGCATTTTCAGGGCACTTTCAAGTGTACTGCAGTGCACTTGTAGTGCAAAGTGTATTTTCCATTAGTAAATAATCCCCATTGTGTTTTTTGCAAAATTGCTGTTCTTTTTTTGTTTATAGGGCAACAAATAAAAAACACAGAGGTGATCAAAAACCACCAAAAGAAAGCTCTATTTGTGGGGAAAAAAAGGACATACATTTTGTTTGGGTACAGTGTCGCACGACCACGCAATTGTCAGTTAAAGTGATGCAGTGCTGTATCGCAAAAAAATGGCCTGGTCAGGAAGGGTGCAAATCTTTCCGGGGCTGAAGTGGTTAACTAAAGATGCTGTTTCACCACGGAGTCCCCCCATAAAGGTGTAGTCAGGTAATCAGACCAAACACTTGCATGTTTCATGATGCAGCTCTGGATGAGACTAACTTATTCCAGTTTGGGCTGTGGTTTTTAGACTTGTGTATAAGGAATAGACAACCCCCAAGCCAACTCCCTTTGCAATATGACCCCTCAAGGACTTGGTCAGTTAACAATAACATTCCTTTCATATAAGGTAAAGCCATGATTATGTCCTCATATGGCCTCCTTAAAGTGATTGTAAAGTCTCGCTTTTTTTTCTAGAAAAATAACAAACATGTGGATTGGCACAGAACAGCCCAGATCCTCCTCTTCTCGGGTTCCTCTTCGGCTCTCCTGGCCCCTCCCTCCAGTTGAGTTCCCCCCACACCAAGCAGCTTGCTGCCGAGCTGAGTCATAGCTCTGTGTGTCCATTCAGACACAGAGCTGCGGTTCGGTCCCGCCCCCTCTTTCTCTGACTTTAATTGACAGCTACGGGAGCCAATTGCATTAAGAATGCATTAAGATAAAAAACCTTCTGACTTCACAACCACTTTAACTAAGATTTGGAGGCTTTAAATGCATTAGTGAGCCACATTATTAATAAGGAAATAATAATATGCAATTTCCCCATCAGTATGTTTTTATTGAGCCTTTTTTTGAATTAAATAAAGATTTGGATATACAGGGGGTCCCCGACTTACGAACGCCCGACGTACGAACGGTGCGGGGACCCTCCACCATTTTCCGCCGTCCTTCGGCCGTTCTGCGCATGCACGGCCAGACAGAGCCTCGTAAAATGACGGCAAACATCGGAAATGTCCGTAATTTGCCGCACATGCGCAGAACGGCATTCGACGGAACATCGGGAATGTCCGTAATTGTCGGTCTGCGCATGCGCGGCCGACTTACGAACATTTCCGAGTTAAGAACAGGCGGACAGTCCCTAACGAGTTCGTAACTCGGGGACCCACTGTATTTTGAAGTACCATTTGATGTACTTATGTGTCTACTGGAGGGGTATTTAAAATCCTACTATTTACTTGTGTATTGTTGACCTCAAACTAACTGGAGAAAAGTTCTAAACACATTTTAGAAAGTATTATTTTACTGAAAGGGTAGTTGATGTTTGGAATAAACGTCCATCAGAGGTAGTGAGACAGTCAACAGTAAATGGCTTCAAACATGCTTGGGACAAACATAGAGCTATACTCAGAAAAAACAAAAAAACAAACATAGAAAAACCCCAAAAAAAAACATAGAAATAGGGGCAGACTCGATGGACTACTTGGTCTTTTTCTGCCGTCACTTTTCTATGTTTCTAATATCTTCCTATATAGTTTTTCAGCTTTTCCTATTCTTTCCCCACATCAGCTTTGAATTCACTGATGCTATGGCTGCTTTATCCCTCCCTTTTTTATGTTACATAGTTACATAGTAGGTGAGGTCGAAAAAAAGACACGAGTCCATCAAGTCCAACCTATGTGTGTGATTATATGTCAGTATTACATTGTATATCCCTGTATGTTGTGGTCGTTCAGGTGCTTATCTAATAGTTTCTTGAAACTATCGATGCCCCCCGCTGAGACCACCGCCTGTGGAAGGGAATTCCACATACTTGCTGCTCCTACAGTAAAGAACCCTCTACGTAGTTTAAGGTTAAACCTCTTTTCTTCTAATTTTAATGAGTGGCCACGAGTCTTATTAAACTCCCTTCCGTTAAAACGTTTTATCCCTATTGTGGGGTCACCAGTACGGTATTTGTATATTGAAATCATATCCCCTCTCAAGCGTCTCTTCTCCAGAGAGAATAAGTTCAGTGCTCACAACCTTTCCTCGTAACTATTATCCTCCAGACCCTTTATTAGCTTTGTTGCCCTTCTTTGTACTCGCTCCATTTCCAGCACATCCTTCCTGAGGACTGGTGCCCAGAACTGGACAGCATACTCTAGGTGCGGCTGGACCAGATTCTTGTAAAGCGGGAGAATTATCGTTTTATCTCTGGAGTTGATCCCCTTTTTAATGCCAATATTATGTTTGCTTTGTTAGCAGCAGCTTGGCATTGCTTGCTATTGCTGAGCCTATCATCTACTAGGACCCCCAGGTCCTTTTCCATCCTAGATTCCCACAGACTCCCCCTAGATTCCCCTATAGTGAGGGGATGGCTTATTCAAAAGCTCCCCTATTGGCCCTTCTAAGCCCGCTGGCCATAGATCAAAAGCTATGTGGTGCATTATGCCGCAATACACGCGATCAGGATTTCCGACGGGAAATGTTCGATGTGAGCCTATTGTCGGAAAGTCCGACCGTGTGTATGCTCCATCGAACATTTGCTGTCGGAATTTCCACACACAAATATTTGAGAGCAGGTTCTCAAATTTTCCGACAACAAAACTTGTTGTGTACATAAGTCCATCGCTCAAAAGTCAAAATGTGCTTGGAATCAAGCAGAAGGCTATTGAACTGGCTATTGAACTTCCTTTTTCTCGGCTCGTCGTACGTCTTGTACGTCACGGCGTTCCCATGTTCGGAATTTTGGGCCAACATTTGTGTGACCGTGTGTATGCAAGACAAGTTTGAGCCAACATCCTTCAGAAAAAAATCCCCGGTTTTGTTGTCGGAAAATCCGATCCTGTTTATGGGGCATAATGGATAAAAAAAATGTCCCAGGTAAATTTGCACAAAAATTCACTGGGATGGTGGATCTCGTACCCAAAGGTTTACCCTCAAACCTGAGCCACATCCTATTTCAAAATGGAGGAGAATCTGCACATCATTTTGTTGGACAGCAATCCGCACAAAATTAATTGGAAAAAAATAATATTCTGCCACCTGTTATTGGTTGTGAGATTGTTAAACAAGTCTGATAAGAAACTTAATTTAGTGGAAATGCTGGGGATGTGCTGTATTTCTACTTTAGAGTGTTTTTTGCGTGATTATATACAACCAAAATATCATAAATTTTAGCAGTCAATCCCCCCAGATAAACACGCTGGATTTCATGTAATGTACTTTATTGAAAAAGTTTTCCAGAGTTGGTTGTGACCACTTGAGTTTCACAAATGTTAACCTTGGCGGACCTTTTCCCGGCGTCAGTACAAAAGATGGTTATTAGCAGTTACAAGCATCTTGCTAAATATATTCAGAAGCAGGCTGCGCATATATTACTGCTGCTATGAGAACAGAAGAGGAAATTCTCTCTCTTTCCTTCCACAAACTTTACTATTAAAAACAAATAGAATGATCTCAAGACTATAAGGAAGGGGGGAGGCAAGGGAGGAAAGGGAGGGAAGGAGAAAGCAATTAAGGAGCAATTAAAATGGATGGGGGAAGAAGAAGAGTAGGGAAGAGATTAGGGAAAGAGGAAAGAAGGAATGGAGGGGGTGAGGATAGAAAGGGAGAGAGGGAAAGAGGGAAAAAAGGGGGGGGGGGTAAGGTAGAAAGAAAAGAGGGGAGGCAGGGGAGTAAAAAGGAAAAAATGGACAGATGAGCTGAGAAAATAAGGAAAGAAAGGAATAGTATGGGTGGATTGAATGGATGAAAGAAACCCATACAGAAAGAAAGGAAAGAAGAATAAAAGATTGTGGGTAGTGAGGTAGCGTGGAAAATGAGAGGGAAAGGCTAAAATGAAGGAAAATACAGGAAAGGAAGGGAAGGTAAAATACAGGAAAGGAAAATACAGGAAAGGAAAAGGATGGGAAGGTAAAATACAGGAAAGGAAAATACAGGAAAGGAAAAGGAAGGGAAGGTAAAATACAGGAAAGGAAAAGGAAGGGAAGGTAAAATACAGGAAAGGAAAATACAGGAAAGAGAAAGGAAGGGAAGGTAAAATACAGGAACGGAAAATACAGGAAAGGGAAAGTGAAGGCAAAGAAAAATACAGGAAAGGGAAAGGTAAATAAAGGAAAAAGGAAAAGAAGGAGGAGGAAAGGGAAAAGGAGGAGGAAAAGCAAAAGGAAAAAAAGGAGGAGGAAAGGGAGAAGGAAATGGAAAAGGAGGAGGAGGAAAAGGAAAAAGGAAAAGGAGGAGGAAAAGGAAAAGAAGGAGGGAGAAAAGGAAAAGAAGGAAAAAAAAGAAAAGGAAAAGAAGGAGGAAAAGGAAAAGAATGAGGAGGAGGAGAAGGAAGATGAAAAGAAAAAGGAAAAGGAAAAGGAAAAAGGAAAATGACGGGAAAGGGAAGGAGAATTATAGGAAAAGGGCAAGGGGAAGAGAAAGAAAAGGGGAAGGAGAAGGGGAAGGAAAGGGAAAAGGAGAAGAAAAGGGAGAAGGAAAAGGAGAGGGAAAAGGAAAAAGGAGAAGGTAAAGGGAAAAGGGAAGAGGAAATGGAAAGGGGAAGGAAAAGGAAAAGGAAAAGAGAAGGATAGGAAAAGGGCAAGGGGAAGAGAAAGAAAAGGGGAAGGAGAAGGGGAAGGAAAGGGAGAAGGAGAAGAAAAGGGAGAAGGAAAAGGAGAGGGAAAAGGAAAAAGGAGAAGGTAAAGGAAAAGGGAAGAGGAAATGGAAAGGGAAAGGAAAAGGAAAAAAAGGGGAAGGGGAAGAGAAAGGAAAGGGGAAGGAGAAGGAAAAGGAGAAGAAAAAAGAAAAGGAAAAGGAGAAGGTAAAGGAAAAGGGAAGAGGAAATGGAAAGGGGAAGGGAAAGGAAAAGGGAAAAGGAGAAGGGAGGCAGGAAAAAAGTATGGAGGGGTAAAGTAGGATAGGATGGGAAGTAAGAGAGGAAGGATGCAATGAAGGAAATTAAAGGAGACAGAATGGCTCTGGGAAAGAATAAGGCAGAGAAAGGAAAGGTAAAGAAGAAAGGAAGTCTAGGAAGTGGGCGCAAAGTGAGAAAGGAAGAATTATTGAAAGAAAAGAAACTAAAGAGGAAAAAGAACATAATGCTCATACAACTTTACTTCAGAATGGGATGAAGTAAGAAATGTTCTCATAGTATATGCATTTCCGATTTTTCTCCACCTTTACAATTCATTTTTTAAGGTTGAACTTTGATCAGAAATCTAGTTGATAACATTCTTCCAAAATGCTCCAAGCTTTTATTCGGCACGGTCTGCCAGTTTACATGATGATAGTATTACCAGTTAGACACAGATGTTGAATATACAGCAGGTAACATGTGTAGGTGTGTGGGAGTATAGTGGAGCCTCACATCAAGACCTCTATGTGGATATTAGTACATAATATATAGCTCTCAGCAAGAGTGAACTCCATGACTGGAGTGAAGACATACCGCAAGAGTGCTTTCTTATTCTGCACGCTTGCTTTGTTGCCATGGCAGAGCTCTTAAGCGTTTTGCTGTGCTTGATAAAAAAAAAAGGTAAAATAATAACAATCTTAAATTTGTCTTTTTTTTTTCCTTACAGGACCTTTTAGCATAGACAGCTTTTTAGCTGTCATTTAAATTTTACCAGAAAAAGAAATAATAAAGATAAGCCAAGGTCTAAATTGACCACAATTGGAATTGCCCTGGGCCTTGGATGAACCTGTCCTGGTACTGTGTAGAGGACGGTCATCACATGGACAGCCAAGTCCCACTGATTACACTGGGGGAGCTAATCTCCCAGTGTAGTTTACAGTACTTAATTGTCAAAGTTCTGCAGCTCATTCATTTATTAATAAGTCCTTGTTCACACTGCCGCAGCTTTAAATTTGCACAACTTTCGCACGACTTTGAATCTGACATTCCTGCGAGACTTCATTGTGGCTTGCATACTACTTCTTTGACAGAAGGCAATGCAACTCATGTTTAAGTCACACCAAAAGTAGTGCAGGAACCTTTTTCTAAGTCGGAGCGATAGAACAATTCCATTGCCGTTAATGGGGTGCGTCTTGTCATGCGACTTGAGACTTCTCAAGTCACAGGAAAAGTCGCGGCAGTGTGAACCCGGGCTAAAAGCTACATTTGTAGCCATTATTCATAAATTAGTGCTTGTTTTGAAATGCTAACCTTTCAAAACAATGAAATACAAGTTTAACCCTTTTTAACCATAAAGCCCTATTAACCACTTGCTTACTGGGCACTTAATTTTCAGCTTTTAGCGCTGTCACTCTTTGAACAACAATTGCGCGGTCATACAACACTGTACACAAATTAAATTTTTATCATTTTTTTCCCAGAAATAGAGATTTATTTTGGTGGTATTTGATCACCTCTGGTGTTTTTTTTATCTTTTGTTAAAAAAAATTAAAAAGACCAAATTTTTAAAAACCGTTTTATATTTTGTTAATACATTTTGCAAACAGGTAATTTTTCTCCTTCATTGATGTGCGCTGATGAGGCTACACTGATGGGCACTGATAGGCTGCACTGATGGGCACTGATAAGGCAACACTGATGGGCACTAATAGGCAGCACTGGTGGGCACTGGTGGGCACTGAGAGGTGGCACTAATGGGCGGCAATGAAGGGCACTAATAGGTGGCACTGATAGGTGGCACTGATGGGTGGCAGTGATAGGCACTGATGGGTGGCAGTAATGGGCACTGATCGGCACTGGTAGGTTACACTGATAGGCAGCACTGCTAGGTGGCACTGATGAGGCACTATATACATTATATTTTGTTATTAAATTTTGCAAACAGGTCATTTATCTCCTTCATTGATGTACGCTGATGAGGCTGCACAGATGGGCACCGATAGGCTGCATTGATTGGCACTGATAAGGCAGCACTAAGGGGCACTGATAGGCGGCACTTGTGGGCACGGATAGTTGGCATTGGTGGGCACCGAGAGGTGGCATTGATGGGTGGCACTGATGGGCGGCACTGAGGGGGCATTTATAGGTGGCACTGAAGGGCACTAATAGGTGGCACTGATAGCTGGCACTGATAGGTGGCAGTGATGGGCACTGATGGGTGGCAGTGATGGGCACTGATTGGCACTGGTAGGTGACACCGATGAGGTACAGGTTGGCACCACTGGTGCGCATTGATAGGCATTGATAGGTGACACTGATTGCTGGCACTGTTATGCACTGGTGGGCACTGATTTGTGGCACTGTGGGCACTGGCAGGTGGCACTGGTAAGCACAGATGAGATGCTGTGCATCTTCTTCTTCGGGACCGATGTCCCTTGCACAGAAGCCAGTGATCCGCTTTTTTTTTCCGCACGCTGTCAGAGTGAGGAGAAATAAAAAAGATTACCGATCTTCTGTTTACATCACGTGATCAACTGTCATTGGCTGACAGCTGATCATGTGGTAAGGGGCTGGGATCGGCCCCTTACTCCGATCTGTGATAACCCAAGTCTCATTGACTCGGTAAACACGGCGCGTGCCGCGTGCACCCTGCAGGGGGCACACGAGGAGCGTGCAAAGGGGAGGACACCTATTGAAGTTTGCTGTGGGGGCACCTAAGACGGCATGCTCCCGAACCACGGCTCTGCATGTCCATTCACACAGGAATCCGGGGCTCGGCCCGCCCCCTCTGTCTCCTGATTGGCTCACTGGCTCAAAGGCTCCCGGTGCTGCCAAATGCCAATCATGAGTGCTAGTCCATGGAGAGGCAAGGCTCTCTTGGACATTACTGCATCAAGAAGGGACTCAGGTAAGTATTAGGTTGAGGTGTTTTTTACCTTCGTGCATACAGTGCCTCGAAAAAGTATACCTCTTGAAATTTTCCACATTTTGTCATGTTACAACCAAAAACGTAAATGTATTTTATTGGGATTTTATGGGATAGACCAACACAAAGTGTCACATAATTGTGAAGTGGAAAGGAAAATGATAAATGGTTTTTTAAATTTTTTTTACAAATAAATATGTGAAAAGTGTGGGGTACATTTGTATTCAGCCCCCCTGTGTCAATACTTTGTAGAACCACCTTTTTTCTGCAATTACAGCTGCAAGTCTTTTTGGGGATGGCTCTACCATCTTTGCACATCTAGAGTCATCTAGAGAGTGACATTTTTGCCTATTCTTCTTTGCCAAA
Source organism: Lithobates sylvaticus (assembly GCA_028564925.1). Classification (NCBI taxonomy): domain Eukaryota; kingdom Metazoa; phylum Chordata; class Amphibia; order Anura; family Ranidae; genus Lithobates; species Lithobates sylvaticus. The sequence continues at coordinate 612,667,086 of CM053027.1, read as the reverse complement.
TAGCTCAAGCTCTGTCATATTGGATTGAGAGTGTCTGTGAACAGCAATTTTCAAGTCTTGCCGCAGATTCTCATTTGGATTTAGGTCTAGACTTTCACTGGGCTATATTAACACATGAATATGATTTGATCTAAACCATTCCATTGTAGCTCTGGCTGTATGTTTAGGGTCGTTGTCCTGCTGGAAGGTGAACCTCCACCCCAGTCTAAAATCTTTTTCAGACTCTAACAGGTTTTCTTCTAAGATTGCTCTGTATTTGGCTCCATCCATCTTCCCATCAACTCTGACCAGCTTCCCTTTCCCTGCTGAAGAAAAGAATCCCCACAACATGATGCTGCCACCACCATGTTTCATGGTGGGGATGGTGTGTTCAGGGTAATGTGCAGTGTTAGTTTCCCCCCACACATAGCGTTTTTGCTTTTAGGCCAATAAGTACAATTTTGGTCTCATCTGACCAGAGCACCTTCTTCCACATGTTTGCTGTGTCCCCCACATGGCTTCTCGCAGACTACAAACAGGACTTCCTATGGCTTTCTTTCACCAATGGCTTTTTTCTTGCCACTCTGGCCAAATTTGTGGAGAGCACGACTAATAGTTGTCCTGTGGACAGATTCTCCCACCTGAGCTGTGGATCTCTGCAGCTCCTCCAGAGTTCCCATGGGCCTCTTGGATGCTTTTCTGATGAATGCTCTCCTTGCCCGGCCTGTCAGTTTACCATGTCTTGGTAGGTTTGCAGTTGTGCCATACTCTTTCCATTTTCAGATGATGGATTGAACAGTATTCCGTGAGATGTTCAAAGCTTTGTATATTTTTTTTATAACCTAACCCTGCTTTAAATTTCTCCACAACTTTATCGCTGACCTGTCTGGTGTGTTTCTTGGCCTTCATGATGCTGTTTGTTTACTAAGGTTCTATAACAAACCTCTGAGGGCTTCACAGAACAGCTGTATTTATACTGAGATTAAATTACACACGGTGGACTCTATTTACTAATTAGGTGACTTCTGAAGGCAATTGGTTCCACTAGATTTTAGTTAGGGGTATCAGAGTAAAGGGGGCTGAATACAAATGCACACCACACTTTTCAGATATTTATTTGTAAAAAAAAATTGAAAACCATTTATCATTTTCCTTCCACTTCACAATTATGTGCCACTTTGTGTTGGTCTATCAAATAAAATCCCAATAAAATAAATTTAAGATTTTGGTTGTAACATGACAAAATGTGGAAAATTTCAAGGGGTACTTTTTTTAGGCACTGTAGAATGAATGAAGGTAAAAAACCTTGTGCCTTTACCAGTGGCGGGACAAGGTCATTTAGAGCCCAGGGCGAACATGCCAAATTGCACCCCCCACCCCCAAGATGTATGGGCATTATGTGTCCCATCCCCACTCCCAACACAAATCCCCCCAAATCACAACCCCTAGCACACCCTCTCTAAATTTGCCCTCCTAAAACAATTCTTACCCCCTGAAGCCCCCCAAATTCCCCTTTTTAACACAAATTCCCTCCCCCCTAATCTCCTTGTGGTGCCCCCCCCCCACCTCACATGATACCACAGTGCCCAGGGCAACCGCCCCTCCTGCCCATCCCTTGTCCCGGCCCTAGCCTTTACAACCACTTTAATTACTTTCATTGCCTTCTCCCCGAGGCCTTTTTCCCTTAGCTTTATACATACATTATATTATGTTTTATTTATTTTTTCAACTGTCCATAAATAAAATCACATTTATTTGTTTTGCTTATTACCCTGCATTAAAATAGTTTTTTACTAGAAGCATGATTTCAGTGCCTTGTAAAAAGGGACAAATCACAGAATAACTTTTTTTTTTTTTCAATTCAATCGTTTTTATTGTTTTAATAAGTAAAAAAATAGACATTCAATGGTTTGCGGTCGCAGCCGCTAGTTGTAGTATACACATTAGAATACCATTAAATTCAACAAGTGTAACAAAGATAAAGGTTGTAGGAAGTACTTAGGCAAACTTATTTCCATTATCAATTACATTTATCAAAGGCATTTATTTAAGTACAACCACATCAACAGGATCATGGTTATCTAAACCATAGATAGTAAGGCAGCGTAAAATGTATTATAATTGAACATACACAAACTTTAATAGTAACATTAACAGCGCTTAACTTGTACCGAGAGTAACCTGGATCCTAAGGTGGATACCTGGTAACCCACGGTCCCCATAGGCGTTCAAAGGCACCGGAAGAACTTAGATGTGGAATCAAGGATTTTTCATACAAGTAATGTTGTTGGGTAACATTCGTAACCTCTGACTGATTAGGAGCTAGGACTTGTTTTCAATGCCTAGCGAGAATTAACTTGGCTGAGAGTAAGATATTGGCTATTATGTTGCGAAATTGAGGCGGAAATTGGTCTATGCCTGTATTAAGTAGGGCTAAAGCTGGGTTTGTGGGGGTAATAATACCGGACGGTAACTTCCGAAATAAGTTGAAATGTGTTCCGCCAGAACCTACGAATGGTATTACATGCCCAAAGGATATGCACAAGGGTACCCATGGAGCCACATCCACGCCAGTATAGTGATGAACTTGTTTTATAGATGGACGCTAACCTGTAGGGGGTGAGGTACCATTGGTGTGTTATCTTAAGTGCTAGCTCCCAATGGTTTACACAGTGTTTGGTGGAGTATATGTATCTTATAGCTCTCGTCCACTGTGTACTAGTGAAGGAGGCTTTTAGATCCGTTTCCTATTCTGTCATCGAGTTTGTTTTGTGGAAGGTCGTTTTGTCTTGCAGTAATCTGTAGATGAGAGATGTCCCTCTTACTGACTTAAGGGTGTTTCCATAGTATTGCCAAATTTTGGAGTGTATCATGATTAAAGCGGAAGTAAACCCATCAACTTAACAGTTTAAAAAAAAAAGGCATGCCATGAATGCTAACTGCACATTGGCTGTGCTCTCAACCAAACAGTCAAACCATCCAATGGCTGGTGTCATAACGGATCACATGTGCAGCACTGTGGCAGTTGAAGATTAAACAGAGGCAAAGATGGCAGCTTCCTTGGCTGAAAATTATAGGGGGGTTTACTTCCGCTTTAATGGAAGAGGTGAAGATAATAAGAAGCTGTATACACGGCGCAATGACAAAAATATACTGAGTTGGATAGTTTGAATTTGGATATGGTATTATCTGGAGTGACAGGGGCCCCATTCGAGTAAACATTGTCTATCCGCTGTAGTCCCCAGTCCTCCCAACCTTTCATGTGCAGGCCCGGAATAAGGTGGACAAGAGTAGTAAGTAGTATAACCATTGTATGGCCAATTACTTGCATATAAGCCTTCAAAATGGGCACTTTTGATTTTTGAGGTTCGGGTCCCATTGACTTTAATGGGGTTCGATATTCAGGTCCGAACTTTCGAAAGTTCTGGTATGAACTGAACAGAATTGTTTTTTGTAATTAAAAATGAATTAAAGGGGTAGGCCAGCTGAAAAATTAAAACACTGTAGCTGCTGACTTTTAATAAGCACACTTACCTGTCCTGGGTGCCCGCGATGTCAGCTGCCCGAGGCCGACCCATCCCTCGGCTCTTGGGTCCCGTCGCCGCCATTCTAACTAAGGGAAACAGGCAGTGGAGCCTTGCGGCTTCACTGCCCGTCTCCTACTGCACTGCCCGTCTCCTACTGTGAAAACTTAGGTTTGGAGCTATACTCGCCATATAAGACTACCCCCCTTCCGAGGCAACACCATTTACAAAAAAACATCAGAAACAAAAAAAAAATAAAACATCAGACCACCATAAATAATACCTGTATTTTAGGGGAGATCTGGAGCTGGATGTGCAGTACAGAATGCTTTGTTAATATGTAGAGCACCAAGTACACACAGTATATTATGATGCTGTGTTAGTACAGTAGCGCCAGGTACACTTCAGAATACAGTGTGCAGACAGTGTGCACCGCTGAGCCAATCACGGCAGGCATTGTATTTTACTAATCTGTTGATGGATACAAAGCCTGCTCGGATTGCCAGAGGCTGTGACATCAGACGCGCCGCTCTGACTCATGTAGCCTGCTCAGATTGGCAGAGGTTGTTACCCAATCCAAGCAGGCTTAGCAGGCTCTGTATTCATCAGAGTGCATCGCCCGCCGGGATTGGCTGAGCGGCGCATACTGCATACATATTACAGACTGATATCCATCTGGCGGCTTCTTCACCCGGCGTATAAGTTGACCCCCGCTTTTTGGTTGTGTAAAAGGTAGTCTTATACGCTAGAAAATACAGTAAGTTAAAAAAAAAAAAAATTATCATTTTTTTCTTTTTCATATTTTTAGGAACAGTTTGATGTATTTTTTTTTTTTTTTTTTTAGGGTGGCTGTCTACTTTAAAAATCATTTTCTGTTTCTGATGCTTTAAAGCATTATCCATATCAATGGTCAATTGGAATTTTTTTTTTATTTTTTTTTTTTATTAGTACCCTGTAGCAGTTCCCAGCCCTTGCCATGTGTTCTAAATGTTTTGCCTATTAGCCTACATAATGGCCAGAATGTTTTTCAACACCCAATCTTTCATAATGTTCGCCCACTCTGCTCCAAACCAAATCCAGGTTTGTTTGGATCATCACTATTCAATGGTACCAGAAAATGGCTCAACATGTACATATACATGTGTTGCACCAACTTAGGTGGGTGCTAGGATAGTTAGTAGATAGCTGTTAAGTTGTGTTTTTGATTTTTTTTTTTTCTTTTTAAGTTTTAAAATTTTTATTGAATGAAAATTGTCCACTCTGATAATCCTCTTAAACTCCAGGCCTCTAGAGGGGTGCCTCCAAAAAGCAACATACCCTAGTTTGAAAGGCACAGTTACTGAGAAGACAATACTGTAGAAAGGAAAAATATAAATATTACTTTAGCATTCTTTTTCTTGCAGTTTTCACAAGGCTTTTACTCTTTGCTTTTCAGCATCAAAAAACATCACTGTGACATAAAAGGATCAGTGGACACATCTCAACTGTATGAAGTTTGATAGAGAATACTTCTTTTTTGTTTTTGTTGCTTTAACTCATCAACATCAGCCATCAGTATAGCTTTAATGGACAACTAAACTTTAAGTAAAGTTGCCTTTACAACCCAACTCCCCCAGTGTATCCAGTCTGGTAAAATACTTACCTTTCTCCTCATTTATGCAATCTTCAATGGGCAGCCCTGCCAAGTGCTGCAAAGCCTTTGCAAGGAATATGTTCTGACCAGTCATAGAGCCTGCCATAAAGGTCCTTGTTCAGGCACCTCCTGGTATAGGGTGACAATGCTCTGTCCCTGACTCCCAGTTGTGCTCCCGTGTTGTCACACTGCCACTAGGGTGACCACATGTCCCGGATTGCCCGGGATTGTCCCTGAATTCATATTTGTGTCCCGGGCACCTTCATTCCGGGACAATACAGTGTCCCGGAATGAAATAAGGACACACAGCCACACTAATAAACAGCTCGGACGGGGGGCAGATCTGCTTGGCTTGGGCCGGGGGCCAGGTCAGCTCAGCTTGGGCAGGTCCACTCTGCTCCAGCAGGGAACATGTCCGCTCCGCTCAGACAAGCTACACAAGCCACCTCACCCAGTCATCTCTATGGAGTGCTCCGTGTTCCGCGCTGCACGCTGGGAAGTGTAGTTTCCAGCGCAGCTCTTCTCACTG
>CM053027.1:612567690-612660921 GCA_028564925.1 Lithobates sylvaticus | reverse complement strand
ACCCAAGACTCTCCAAACTACAGAGCCCCATCTGAAGATAGTAAAATCCGGAGAAAGCTGCCAGAGCAGATTTCTCCTCTCAAAATAATTGCTCTGTAGCCTTGCAGTCACCTGACATGCAAACTCTGTTTCCTTATTAAACCCATTTTCCCAGAGACAGGGACTCTCACTATTACAATATATATATATATATATATATATATATATATATATATATATATATATATATATATATGCACAGCATCTCACAAAGTGAGTACAGCCCTCGGAAGCTAAGGGTGAAGGTGATGGACTGGCCAAGCATGTCTCCAGACCTAAACCCTATGGAGCATCTGTGGGGCATCCTCAAACGGAAGGTGGAGGAGCGCAAGGTCTCTAACATCCACCAGCTCTGTGATGTCGTCATGGAGGAGTGGAAGAGGACTCCAGTGGCAACATGTGAAGCTCTGGTGAACTCCATGCCCAAGAGGGTTATAGCAGTGCTGGAAAATAATGGTGACCACACAAAATATTGACACTTTGGGCCCAATTTGGACATTTTCACTTAGGGGTGTACTCACTTTTGTTGCCAGCGGTTTAGACATTAATGGCTGTGTGTTGAGTTGTTTTGAGGGGACAGAAAATTGACTCTGTTAAGCCCCATACACACGGTCGGACTTTTTCATGGATTCTGTCCGATCGGACAATGTTGTTGAAAAATCAGACCGTGTGTATGCACCATCGGACAGTGTACGTCGGATTGTCCGACGGACAAAGTCTTATCTCCTGCTGGATAGATTTGCCGACAACCCGGTCCGATCACACCAAATCCGATCGTGTGTACGGTTGTCCGACCGGACAAAGTGCTACGCATGCTCAGATCACATTACAAGACCAAAGCTATTGGCTACTAGCCTCTACGTAGTCCCGTCGTAGGCAACAAACGTCACCACGTTCAGAATGATCGGATTTTCCGACAACTTTGTCCGACCGTGTGTACGCAAAACCAACATCAGACAAAGTATGACGGACAGGATCCGACCGACCTGGTCCACGGATTGTCCGACCGTGTGTATGGGGCTTTAGACAAGCTGTGCACTCACTACTTTACATTGTAGCAAAGTGTAATTTCTACAGTGTCACGTGAAAAGATCGAAGAAAATATTTACAAAAACGTGAGGGGTGTACTCACTTTTGTAAGATACTATATATTATATATATGTATATATATAATGTCTCATTCAAGATGCTTGAAAAGTACAACAATAAAAAAAAAAAATTGCCAATCCTGCACACATCTTCTTAATTGCCTGATTTTCCTATTTGGCCATTTACCTTTTAATATTACAGCTTTCCCACATTCTTTTGTTATGAAAAAAAAACTATATTTTTCTGATCAGAGCATTTTGATAAAAAGGAATAATGTAATTAAGTTTGTTTGTTCCCTGTGGTAATATGTCTCACTAGAATTGGATTAAATAGCATACATTGTCAACAACATCATTGCTTAGCTAAATAAAAGGACCCATAGAATTGCACATTAGAGATTTTGTATTGTGGAAGGATGCAGTTACTATGTGCAGAGTGGGGGGTCTGTGGAGGGATTATATTTATATACTGTTTTATTTTTATATAATTTATTTTTATATAGTTAATAGATGTCATTTAACATCCTTTATATTGGGTTTTTACCCTCCTGTGTGCATTTAATTATTGTTTATGTGCTGTTGCTCATTTATTTATATTTTTTAATTTAACTTTTTTTTATTTTTTTGCTGTTTTATTTTTATGTAGTTTATTTTTATATAGTAAATATATGTCATTTAGCATTTTGTATATAGTGTTTTTACCCTCCTTTGTGCATTTGATCATTATTTATGTGCTATTGCTAATTTATTTGGTATTTTAACTTTTTTTTTTACTGTTTTATTTTATATAATTTATTTTTATATAGTTAATATATGTCATTTAACATCCTTTATATTGGGTTTTTACCCTCCTTTGTGCATTTGATCATTGTTTATGTGCTGTTGCTTATTTATTTATATTTTTTAATTTAACTTTTTTTTTATTTTTATTGCTGTTTTCATTTTATATAGTTAATATATGTAATTTAGCATCTTTTATACTGTGTTTCTACCCTCCTACGTGCGCTAATTTAATGTCTGCTGGTGCTGCAGTCAGTGCATCCTTACAGATAAGGAAAATATTTAGGTTCTAATTTATTAAAGGCATGCCAACAACAAGGGTGCAGTAAATGCCATTCACAATTTTGCTACAGTAAAATTGTATTTGCATGCTAGTGCCTCCAGACAAATGCAGCCATGATTTTCAGTCACTGGGTAATTTCACAGACGGTGCTTATATATGGATAGTAGGGGTGCTTAATTACCAAACAAATATGTTAAATTATATGTTAAATATCGTAAATTGATCATTAATTGTGTTCCCATTCCCCCCTTTTTTTTTTTTTTTTACTTTTTTTTTTTTTTTTATGTTTTATTTTTCTACATGTAAAAAAAAAGTTAAATAATCATGCTAATAAGAAGTCATTTTAGGTACAAGAATGAGTACAACAACTCCTTCCAACTATCAGGATAGTTGAAAGGACTTTCTGCAACTACCAGCCATTCTCAGCCCAACTCATCCTCAAAAAACACCAAAATCCACCACAATTCTTCCTTGGCTATTGACTCCAATGTATTTAATTAACCAGTTGCTGACCGCCTCACGCAGATATACTGCGGCAGAAGGGCACGTACAGGCAAACTAACGTACCAGTACGTGGCCCTTTAAAGAGGTGGCCGGCGGGCGCGTGCCGGTGGCTAGCTCCGTGGGTCTGGTCGCGCCTCACGGAGAGGAAGAACGGGGAGATGCTAATATAAACAAGCATCTGCCTAGTGCCGTTCTGCCTAGTGACAGTGTCACTGATCTCTGCTCCATTTGATCGGGAGCAGAGATCAGTGACGTGCCATACGTAGCCACGCCCCCACAGTTAGAAACACTCCCCAGGACACACTTAACTCCTACACTGCCTCCTAGTGGTTAACCCCTTCACTGCCAGTGTCATTTACACAAGAATCAGTGCATTTAAATAGCACTGATTGATGAATAAATGACAATGGTCTCAAAAATGTGTAAAAAATTTCCGCCATATTGTCGCAGTCATGATAAAAATCGCTGATCGCCGCTTGCTTTTTTTTTTTACCAAACATATGTAGAAGAATACGTATCGGCCTAAACTGAGGAAAAAAAATTGTTTTTTTACATATTTTCTGGGGATATTTTTTAGAGCAAAATGTAAAAAATAATGCGTTTTTTTTCAAAATTGTCGCTCTTTTTTTGTTTATAGAACAAAAAATAAAAAAACCGCAGAGGTGATCAAATACCACCAAAAGAAAGCTCTATTTGTGGGGAAAAAAGGACGTTGATTTTGTTTGGGAGCCACGTCGCACGACCGCACAATTGTCAGTTAAAGCGACGCAGTGCCGTATCGCAAAAAGTGCTCTGGTCAGGAAGGGGGTAAAATCTTCCGGGGCTGAAGTGGTTAAAATGACAATTAAATAGCATACACTGTCAACAATATTACTGCTAAGCTAAATAGAAGAAAACCTTAGAAATGCAAATTAAAGATTGTATATTGTAGCAGCATACATACAGTTACTATGAGCAGTTTATGGATTAGTAAAATGATTTTGGCTCAGATGTCTTTTGCTGGAAAATGACCAAAATCCACCATAATTATTCCTTCCCCATGGACTTTAATGTATTTTATTAAAATGTCAATAAAACAGGTCCAGGATCGGGAAGGAGCGTCTGTAACTTTCAGCCATTTAAAGCACAATTAACCCTTAAAACCACCAAAATCCACCATCATTTTTTGCTGATTCCCTGTAGCTTAATAGCAGTAGGCCTGGAGCTGGAAGTGCACCCCCTTCCTGACTAGAGCACTTTTTGCGATTCGGCACTCTGTCGCTTTAACTGACAATTGCACAGTCATGCGACCAAACAAAATTTACGTCCATTTTTCCTCACAAATAGAGCTTTCTTTTGGTGGTATTTGATCACCCCTGTGGTTTTTCTTTATTGCGCTATAAACAAAAAAAATGATTATTATTATTTTTTATTAGTAATGGCGGCGATCTGCGATTTTTATCATGACTGAGACATTGCGGCATCATGACTGAGACCCCCTAGTGGTTAACCCCTTCACTGCCAGTGAAATTTTTACAGTAATCAATGCAATTTTATATCATTGATCGCTGTAAAAATGCCAATGGTCCCAAAAATTGGTCAAAACTGTCCGACGTGTCCGCCATAATGTCGCAGTCCCGATAAAAATCGCAGATCACCGCCATTACTAGTAAAAAAAAAAAAAGAATAATAAAAAAGCCATAAAACTATCCCCTATTTTGTAGACGCTATAAATTTTGCGCAAACCAATCAATATACGATTATTGCAGGGTTTTTTTGCCGTAAATATGTAGAAGAATACTTATCCGCCTAAACTGAGGAAAAAAAATGTTTTTGCATTTCTTTTCAAAATTGTAGATTTTTTTGTTTATAGGGCAAAAAATAAAAACCGCAGAGGCGATCAAATACCACCAAAAGAAAGCTCTATTTGTGGGGAAAAAAGGGACATCAATTTTGTTTGGGTGCCATGTCGCAAAACCGCGCAATTGTCAGTTAAAACGACACAGTGCCGAATCGCAAAAAGTGGTCTGATCTTAAGCCAGCAAAATGGTCCGGTCTGAAAGTGGTTAAAGCGACGCAGAGCCAAATTGCAAAAAGTGCTCTGGTCAGGAAGGGGGTAAAATCTTCCGGGGCTGAAGTGGTTAAACTAAACTTTATAAGACGAAACAGGATTCCCAATCCTAAATACTTACATACAACCAAAAACAAAATGTTGTCGTGGGGAGGGGCCCGCCAGGGCTTTAAAATGTGTCTGTCCTGGGAGTTAATAAAGAACCCCACGGAGGTAGGGCGCACATACAACATCTCCAAACAAAGGAGTACCAATCTCCATAATGTGATAAGACGTGATGACCAAAGGTTTAGTTTGGCAGAAGGGTCTGTAATGGATGAATAAAATATCCATCAGATATTGTGTTTACTAAAATAAGAGTGAGTGGAAACTAGATACCAGGGTGAAGGCTTAAAGAGAAGACATGTACAGATAGGGTTCTGGTTGTAGACCACAACATGTGTAGGGAGTGAGAGTGGTGGACACCTTAAACAGCCCAAACCACAAATAAGCAATAAGGAAATATAGTTGGGAAGAGAGAGTGTCAGGGAAAACAATATGATGAAATCCTGAAGTATTTGCCCTAAGTGTCTGCTTGTAAACAGATCATCCTGCAAGACACAGTGTCAACAAGAGTGGGGGGGCGTGGCTTGGCGCGCAGCGTGCATGGACGCTGAGTGAGAGAGCTCCGGCAGATCGAGGGGCCTAAAGCTGAAAAACGGCCTTATTTCAGGACAATTATGCCAACACACGGGAAGAAATTACTGACCAACCGTTCCCTATGCTCAACCGGGACCCCAAAAGCCAAACTATCGGCGGCGAGCCTTAACAAATACCGCTATAACAGCGACCAGAACGATCCCAAGATGGCGCCGCCTTACAGAACGGAAGGCGAGGATGAAGGAGAGGACGACGAGGTCTCGTTACCTGCCTCGGAGGACTCATCCAGAGGTAATAACGCTCATGACATACCCCTGACTTACTCAACTATGACTGAGATTGCAGCAGACATCAAAAACTCTTTCTCTATAGCCATCACGGACATCAAGACAGAGCTCCTTAGGCTGTCTGAGCAAATGGCGGTGCACGAAAGAGCGGGGAAGAGAAGAGACAGGGCCCTAGTGAGGTTAGACGATAAAACTGGCACCCACTCGCAGCACATGTTAGACATGAACAGGCAGATCGAGGACCTCGATAACAGAGGAAGACGCCACAATATCAGGGTGCGGGGGATCCCCGAGACGACTACCCCGGAGCAGATCAAACCGGCCCTGTCCTCCATTTTTAACGGCCTCCTTGAAAGGCCCGCGGACTCACCCATTGAATTTGACAGGGCCCACAGAGCCCTCAAACCCAGGGCACCCGATGACACACCACCTCGTGACATTGTCTGCTGCCTACCAAATTACCCCCTGAAAGAGGAGATATTACAAAAGGCAAGACTAAGTGAGCAAGTGTCTTTTAATGGCGTAAACGTACAGTTTTTTCAGGACCTGTCCCCAATTACGCTGAAAAATAGAAGATCCCTGAGGCCATTACTAGAAGTGCTCAAAGAGAAGCGTATTCCATATAGATGGAAATTTCCATTTGCACTCCAAGCCGCATACAATGGCAGACAATTTCTGCTCAGGGTCCCGGACGACCTGCACAAATTCTGTGAAAATTTACAAATTGCTCCTGTTGACCTACCCGAATGGTATGCAGAATTTAGACTCCCACCCAGCATCAACAACGCACCCCTTCCACCGGGTCCATCACCAGCTAAATCCCCGTACCACCAGGGGAAAAACAAAGGTGGCCCTAGCAGATACAACCACAACTCCCCCTTCGGCAAGGGCCCCAGGTTATGACTCTCTACAACCCATCAATGACACTACAACGCCGTCATGACACTATTAATTTATGCAGCTGAGCTTGGGACTTCCTTACTTTTATCACACCGGAACCGACCTAAAATCTTTCACCCCCACCCAGGACCTAGTATACTAACAGAGCAATCTACCAACCTCACAATTCTCGCCTGATCATATCATGCGATACACTTAGCTGGAGACTCGACAGGGACTCCTGCTCAGCCGCCGCAAATCCTGTCTTCATCCACCAGAGGGCAAAAGACTACAACAACCAAGATGATATGCAGAATAACCTCAGCACCTTGCATGTAGGTGCCTTAAACAATCCTCACTACCAACGCTCCACAAGTGGGACCAACCTCAGGACTTACGTTAAGAAGACGACATACGAGACTGTTACCTTACTCTCAAGGAGTTCACGCTAATACCCACCCAGGCAATACGGAATCTATGGTACTCTTTTTGTCATGCCCTTAACTATATGCTTAATCCACAGGACGGGAATTTAATCTGCTCTAAGTCCCCCACCTTTTTGATACCCAACGAAGGTGCAATACAAGAACAACTGTGTTCACAAAAAAAAAAAAGGTTAGTACTAATTTAGACGAATGCAACAGTAGTACATACCTACCAGGAATGTATTTCTTCAGCCCATTGTATCTCTTGACAACGAACTTTCGTTCCACAATGTTGCAGATCCTCTCAGGTCACCTTTTTCCTACGCCATATCAACGAATGACAGAACACCCAGAGAGGATCATCCTAATTCTCTTGTTTTTATTTTTTTTTTTTACCCCCTGGTTTTTGATTTTTGATTTTTATTTCTACCTGATTACCCAAAGATGAAGACACAACATAACGGGAAAGACTTAAGGGTAATAAACTGACTCCCAACAAACTTACAGGAAAGAACTAAAACGGGTTTTTTTACCCCCTGTATGATGTACATTATATTGGCTGTATAGCTGTACCCGTGACATTTATGGAAGCCTCTATGCCACATCAGGGCTCACAACACAATATATCTGAATAAGTTTACTAACATCTCTTTACCCAACAGGAATGCTTCCTTAGATGTTCATAGATTGTTGCCTTTTTGAGTTTATGTTTGCCCTTCGACGTTAGGAGTCTCTTAGGTGGGTTTGTTGAGTGGTAGACCCACCGTCGAGACACTGGACGCGAGGCTAAGTTGTAAGTTGTAACGCTTTACATGATCCTTCACATGATTCTTTACACTAGGATGTTAGACCTAGAAGTTTCACATACTATCCCTCCTGTTATCCAATACTGGAAGTTACGAAGTTAAGGGACCGGTATCACTATAGTTTACACCCCATAAATTGTTACTAACCTGAACCAACGCAGATCACTTTAACAAATTCAAGGCCTAAGAGACAGATAAAATAACAAACACATTAAATAGGCCCCCTCGACACGCCTTAACTCCGGAGTCACACACAAAACACCCCCGTCTCAGACTCCCACGGGCGTGCCTCCCACCAACCCCCCAGGGTCACTAAAGACGTTAGTCAATAACGTTCCCTACAGGTTCAATCGACGGGTTAACACCTGTTTGAACCAGACTCGATCACAACACTATCTGTACTACCCCCCCTCCTCCACCTCTTCTTCCTTCTCTCTTTTCCTCTTCTGTACCCCTCCCCCTCACCTTCCCAGCCCAGGTACCTTACCCTCCCCCCACTTACCCGCCCATCGAAAATGACTTACTCCCTTCTAGGAAAATCTCCCACCCTGATCTCCCACAACATCAATGGATTAAATATCCCAGAAAAAAGAACTAAACTGCTCATGGAACTCAAAGCCCCAAACCCGCTAGTAGTCTACCTTCAAGAAACACACTTTAAAGGACAAAACATACCTAAAATTACCAACAACTTATTCCCTAGAGCTTACCATGCGACCAACCCTCTGGCTAAGACTAAAGGGGTATCAATCCTCATAAACAAAAACGCTCCATTTGAACTGACAAACCAACTCATAGACCCAGATGGCAGGTACATCTTTTTGAAAGGCATCTGGGAGGGTTCTCCAATAACCCTGGCAAATGTCTACTTCCCGAATAAAGCACATATCACCTTTTGCAACACAATTATCGGCGAACTTAAATGGTTCGCTGAGGGCTGTGTTGTTCTGGGTGGCGACTTTAATGCTCCTCTATCTCCCTTGCAAGATACCTCAACGGGATACACCCATGTATCCTACAGAATTCTGAAGCGCATTAAACTTGCACTGCAATCCCTAAACTTAGTTGATTCATGGAGGTCAACCCACCCTACCGATAGAGATTTTTCATATTTCTCACCCCCACACAAACGTTACTCAAGAATCGACTTAATCTTTATCTCCCAACGAGACTTGACAAGCATACAAAGGGCGGATATAGGCATTATCTCAATATCAGATCACGCCCCCACTGCCCTTTCCTTCAAACTAGGCACGACCAAACGCCCTACTTTTAACTGGAGGCTCAACGCATCACTCCTCACAGACCAAATCATATAGGATGACATCCACAGCGCCATCAACACTTACTTTAGCAACAATGCAGACTCTGACACAAACCCTCTAAACAATTGGGAAGCTCACAAAAGCGTCATTAGAGGGGAATTTATAAAATGGGGTTCCAGAAAGAAGAAAGAAAGAATTAAGACCATTTCAGACTTATCCACAAGAATAGCAAAACTAGAATCCCAACACAAACAATCTCTCGCATCCGAAACAGCTGACGAACTCGCACAGTGCAGAAAATCACTCTCAGAAATCCTACACTTTCAAACACAAAAAGCCCTGTTCTTTCGGAAGAGCATATTCTATGAGCATGGCGATAAGAGCGGTAAACAGCTAGCCAGGGCCCTACGAGACGCTACAACAGCCAAACATATCCATGCCATAAGGAATAAAACAAACATTCTAGAACATAATACAGAAAAAATAGCTGCCCTATTCCATGAGTTCTACTCCAAGCTCTACAACTTACCCCTACAACACAAACCTACAAACATACAACACTCCAGAGAAGAAGTGATCAAAAATTTCCTAGACGACAGTAAAATACCCCCCTTAGACACCTCAGATACTGACATCCTGAACTCCCCCATTACACAGACTGAAATCCTTGAAACCATTAGACTCCTAAAAACAGGGAAAAGCCCAGGCCCAGACGGATTGACATCTCAGTACTACAAAACATACTCAACTCTACTCACCAAACCAATGCTCACAGCTTTCAATCACCTAGCCACACATGACAATAACTCTAACTCCTTACTTTTGGCCCATATAGCAATTATTCCTAAACCTGACAAAGACCATTACGACTGTGCGAACTACAGACCAATTTCCCTCCTAAACTTAGACGTTAAAATACTAGCAAAAATTTTAGCCAACAGATTGAAACCCCTACTCTCTAAAATCATAGGACCAGAACAGGTGGGCTTCATGCCAGGCAGAGAAGCCAGAGATAATATAACGAAATCCCTGAACCTGATTCATTACGCACGTCAACAAAAAATTGAGGGCCTTCTGGTTTCCACAGACGCCGAGAAGGCCTTCGATAGGGTCTCATGGGAATATATGTTCGCAACCTGTACACATATAGGCCTGGGAGGTAATATGTTAAATTGGATCAAAGCCCTTTACAGTAACCCACAGGCCAGAATCAAAATCAATACCTCCTTCTCAGACCCAATCCACATTCACAATGGCACACGCCAGGGGTGCCCGCTTTCACCCTTACTTTTCATCCTCACGCTGGAACCCCTTATCAGAACGATAAATCTATCATCTGGTATTACAGGTTTTAACGTACACAATAGAGAGTACAAGATGGCCGCCTATGCGGATGATCTCTTATTCTTTACGACGCAGCCACATATAACACTCCCAAATCTTATGAACATTTTTTCAACATTCGGATACATTTCCAACTTTAAAATAAATCAATCCAAATCAGAAGCCCTCAATCTAAGTATCCCTTCTGCCTCCTTGGACAGGCTCAAAAGAAATTTTAAATTTAAATGGGAAACCAACTCACTTAAATATCTGGGAATCAGACTAACACCCAACATAGAATCCCTCTATACGACCAACTTCACCCCAATACTAAACTCCATAACCAAAGACCTCCAGCAATGGACCTCTAAACAGTTTTCCTGGTTTGGGAGAGCCTCGATTTTAAAGATGACCATACTACCCAGACTCCTATATTTTTTCAACGCTCTACCTGTACATATCCCTAACAACTTCTTTAAAAAATTACTCTCCATCCAAAGGAACTTCTTATGGGCAAGCAAAAAACCTAGAATAAATTTTAGATCCCTGACGTGGCCCAAGCAACAAGGTGGTATTAGTTTACCCGACTTCAAAAAGTATTATTACGCCTCTCACATTTCCAGAATTATTGACTGGCATTGCCACGACCAAATCAAAGACTGGGTTCACCTAGAACACGCCCATAACAAACAAAATATACTATATTACCCGTGGACACTACACTCTAAAACCTCCAAAGACATTACACACCCACTAGTGGCAAACACCCTCAACATCTGGCACTCAATTGCCAACAAGTACAACCTGGCCTCCATACCAGGCCCGCTGACACCACTGGTCAATAACCCCGACTTCCCACCAGGCCAACATTTTAAAACAGGGCAAGCTCCAGGCTATAACCAAAAATACCTAGCCACCCACTGCCTGAACAGAAATAAAATTAAAACCCAAGACTTACTAAAAACCGAAATAGGAGAGGCCTTCTCAAATCCATGGTTCTACTTGCAGGTTAAGAGCTTCCTCCTTAACAGCAAAAACAAAAACTCATTCTCACGTAGACCTACTCCCCTAGAAGATATCTGCCTAAAGGGCTCCCAAATTACAAACACTACCTCTCTAGCATACAAATGGCTATCCCACCCACCACCCCACGAAAGAAACAAGCACAAAGATTCCTGGGAAAATGAACTGGGCACCATCATAAGCGACACACAATGGGAAAAAGCCTGTATCTTCGCTCATAAATGTTCGCTCAGCACTAAGTATCAGGAAATATCCTATAAACTACTCACACAATGGTATATTACACCAGTCAGGACCAAAAAATGGTCCTCTTCCTCATCAGACATATGCTGGAGATGTAAAAAAGATGTAGGAACTTTTCTTCATATCTGGTGGGAATGTCCCCCAATCCTTGA
Source organism: Lithobates sylvaticus (assembly GCA_028564925.1). Taxonomy (NCBI): domain Eukaryota; kingdom Metazoa; phylum Chordata; class Amphibia; order Anura; family Ranidae; genus Lithobates; species Lithobates sylvaticus. The sequence continues at coordinate 612,649,135 of CM053027.1, read as the reverse complement.
CTACTGGAATAAAATTAACAGATGGATTAAACATATCACGGACACTAGAATTGTACTAGATGCAGCTGCTTGCCTATTGCACATCAACACTTTCTCTATTAGCAGATATAAAAAGTCCTTATCTAGGCACCTCCTAACAGCAGCCAAAAGCGTAATTCCCTTACACTGGAAATCCACTCACACTCCTACGGTCAAGGATTGGGTGGACAGAGTCCAATACATGTACAAAATTGAGGAACTCCTGGCAATGAAGAAAGAAAATGGTACTAGCTTTAACTTGCAATGGCAACCTTGGCTAGTATTTACTCTATCCAATGAATTTAGCTCTATCTCCGCCTGAATGTTTTATTTACATATTATACGCTATGATTCTACCCTAATATAACGACAGAATTTAGGCCCCTTAACCACTAAAGAACTACATGAATATAGACCACCCCCCCCCCCCCCCCATCCACTCCTGTCCCCTCCCTTGCCACATTCCCACCCCCCCTCTTCTTATGTCCTTCCTTTTTCTACTCTACCTATCACCCCTTCCATTCACAACGCACACAACATAAGCCTCAATCCATCTTAGAACAGTATTTGTTTTCTTTTTTTCAAGAATATGCAAAATGTATAATTACCTTATGTTACATGTGACAACGTGTTTAATTTGTTGAACTTTTGTATGCTACAATTTTCATTCAATAAAAATCTTTGATTGTGAAAAAAAAAAAAAACAAGAGTGCAGCTGAAAAAAATGTGGCCGGGTAAGTGCCTTTCCATATGCAATAGGGATGGAGGCAGTTTGAAAATAAAAATCTTTTTGATTGTGAAAAAAAAGTGTTCGGTTGGGGAGGCTTTGGTTCTACCCGGGCTGTTTTGATGTCTGTTACCCGGGAGCTGCGATGAGCTCTGGATGCCCTCCCTCTCTCCCTTTTCTCCGCCCTGCCTTGCGGCATGGGGGACTGGGCGGGCATTATCACAGCTCACCCTGCTACGTAACGTGCCTCTTGCGTGATGTCACTACTAGGCGACATGGCGGAGGCGCGTGTTTTTCCATCTCAGCTGACACAGTGGGGAATGCTTGGTGACGGCTTGGTTTACATAGGCACTTCCCTGTTCTACCTCACCACACCGAGTTCCCGGGTCCCGCGGGCATGCCCGAAAGGCGGCAAATTTAAAGGGACGTACCAGTACGCCCATTTGCCTGCCTGTGCCATTGTCCCAATGTACATCTGTGTGTCGCAGTCAGCAAGCAGTTAAAGCCCCAAGATTCTCTCCTCTTTTTTAAATAAATGTGTATGATTCAAAGTTGAATGGGGGTTTTACCTGATTGGATAAAGCAGGGATGTGGCAGGGTGGGACCACAGTGGTCTTAATAGGGGTGGTCACTTGCCTCATGGTCAGTTGGAGCTGGGATTGGGACAGATGAGCTTCTCGCTCCCTCGCCTCCCTATGTTTTTACCACTTTAAAATTGTATTGTTTGGTTTTATGTTTTGAGGAGTTCTGGGTTCGCAAATGGAGGCTCATCAAAACTACGCTGCAAGTTCTGATTCTAGTTATGTCATTTAAGATATTGTCGTAACAGCTAGCCGGGGTCTTAGGGGTCTTCGAAGGCGGGAGATGGTGGTTAAAATGTGGACACTAAGGGGTTTGGCCCATCACAGGTATGGGTGTACCTTCCATATTTAAGCTAAGGCAGTAAGGTACTAAAGGTTATGTGGCTGTATCAAAGATAAATGGAGATAAATGGAGAGTTAAATTGTTCTCGAGTCGGTGCAGTTGCGGTTGAGGGTCTTGAAGTGGAATGGTGGCGGGTACAGCCGGTAAGTAAAATAGATGTGCCTTCAAAGACCCTAGTCCAGAAAAAAGGTCAGTGATTATTTAGGATTGTTGTTAAAGGTAGTAAAGGTTGTACTTTTGTGTAATTTTGCATTTCACTAAAATGGCTGCTTTGGCCTTTTCAACCCCAAAAATGGTTCCAAGTTGTTTGTTTTGAGGTAGGGGAAATTTTGTTGGGTGGGAGTTCGGTATCAAGGTTATTCAGCCGTAATACAAGGCAATACCTTAGTCATGCCTGCACACAGCTCCAGGTGGCTTCAGTTCCATAAATAACCCCATGGTTCACACTATACAAGCCACAATGCCCATGTGAATGAGCCCCAAGACTTCATTCACACACAGAGATTATTTATAGCTCAATACAGATTTATCTTTTGGATTAAGCAGGAATTTTTAAGTAATGCTCTGTTTGTGTCTGCTAAGGATGATTTTAGTTTAGGTTTTGATATTTTTGGTGGGGTTGGCTGTGATTTCTAACAGCATCCCCACCCTCATCTGAATTGTAATCTTCCCGCTAAACCAGGCATCACTAAATGGTGGATCGTGGTCTGGGTCCGGACCAAGTGGCAGTCACGTTCGGACCGCTGCAATCACGGGCCATTTAGGAGCCAGATCTCTCTTTCTCCCTGTTCTGGCCGCATTGTAGATTCTCCTCCTGCTTCCGTTCCCACAGCCACTGCGTCGTCATCATCGCAGAAGGGCAGAGCATGGAAGAGGCGGCAGGTCTGTACTAAGTGCAGGAGCTGCAAGCAGGTGATTGGTTGCTAGGATGCTGGGCGATCTTGGCAAACAATCACCAGCTTGTTAACAAGAAAATCAGCCACCCCCCGTCCAGACCTGCCTTGGGTAAGGTAGGAATGAAAATTATACTGTGAAAGGGAAGGGGGTAGGATAATGATATTCAATGAGGTGGAGGGTTGAGAACACTGCTATAAGGGATGGGGGGGGTGAGGGAAACTGCTATAAGGGGAGGCGTAAAAAAAGGGGGGCACACTGCTATAATGCCCCGTAAACACGGTCGGATTTTATGACGGAAAATGTCCTATCGGACAATGTTGTCGGAAATTCCGACCGTGTGTAGGCTTTTTCCGTCAGATTTTCCGACGGACAAAATTTTATCTCCTGCTCTCAAATTTTCCGACAACAAAGTCCTATCGGACTTTTTCCGATCGTGTGTAGCGAATTCCGACGGACAAAGTGCCACGCATGCTCAGATCACATTACAAGACCAAAGCTATTGGCTACTAGCCTCTACGTAGTCCCGTCGTAGGCAACAAACGTCACCACGTTCAGAATGATCGGATTTTCCGACAACTTTGTCCGACTGTCCGACTGTGTGTATGCAACACCAGTGTCGGACAAAATCCGTCAGAAAAAATCTGATGGATTTTGTGGTCGGATTTTCCGACCGTGTGTACGGGGCATAAGGGTGGGGGGTGTAGTTGAGTAAACTGCTGCTATAAAGAGGGGTGAGAAAACTGCCATAAAGGGGGTGATCACTGCTATAAGGGGGCAGAGGGGGGGGGGGCGGAGGACACTGCTATAAGGGGGGCAAGGAAACTGCTAAAAAAAGGGAATAAGGACACTGTTATAAATGGAGGGGAGGGGTGAGGACACTGCAATAAGGGATTGGGGGGGGGGGGGGACTGCTATAAAGGGAGGTGGAGACACTGTAAAAAAAAAGGGGGGGCACACTGTTATAAGAAGGGAGTGAAGGTTGATTTAACTACTGCTATAAAGTCGTGGGGTGATTTAACTGCTATAAAAAGGGGGGGGGGGGGTGACGACACTGCTATAAAGGGAAGGGGGGGGGGGCTGATTGTTATTATTATTATTATCATTATTATACAGGATTTATATAGCGCCAACAGTTTACACAGCACTTTACAATATAAAAAGGAGATAATACAATAAAATACAAGAGGATTAAGAGGGCCCTGCTCAGAAGAGCTTACAATCTAATAGGGTGGGGCAGGTGGTACAAAAGGTTGTAACTGTGGGGAATGAGTTGATGGAAGTGGTAGAAGATTAGTTGGAGACGTGATAGGCTTTCCTGGAGAGATGAGTTTTCAGGGATCGCCTGAAGGTAGCAAGAGTAGGGGATAGCCGGACCGGTGGAGGTAGCAAGTTCCAGAGGATGGGAGAGGCTCTGGAGAAATCCTGGAGATGAACATGGGAGGGGGAGATGAGAGAGCTTGAGAGTAGGAGATCTTGAGAAGAGTGGAGAGGACGGTTTGGGTGATATTTGGAGACAAGATTGGTGATGTAGCTCGGGACAGAGTTGTGAATGGCTTTGTATGTTGTGGTTAGTATTTTGAATTTAATTGGAGGCTGAGGCACCTAGGGCAACATCATGAGATGAAGGGTAGTAAGCCAAAAGCTCCCACATATTCAGAAGTACCAGGTATGCCTTTGCACCTACACAGAAGGGTGACTAGATGTACACTTGAGTATATATGAGTTGCTTTGCCCTTCATGGATAATAACAATGATAATATAGATATTAAAATTCATTTTGAAGTTCAGTGACCTTCATAAAGATGCCCATTCCAAGGCCTTGTCCCGTTATATGGTCATTGAGCATCCTGATGAATCTACACATCCACTTTACAGCAGGGGGTACATTGCCCCATTTACACTCCCGCTGAAGAAAACATGTTTTTTCTCCTGCATCCATAAGCTATACCTCAAGCTTGCACATGCCGTCACGATCTCCGTGTTTTATTTCTGTAATATGATGTTGTTTTTCTTCAATTTGCAGGAAACAGAGAACATCATTTTGCTAGGCTGTTTAATGTCAGCTCGGTGGCCCTTGATGGAAAGTGCAAGTGCACTGGATGACAGGCTGGAATTATGATCTATATAAATATTATATATCTAAATATTAGCTATGCACATTGGCGTGTGATACTCACTTACAGTCACTTTCGAGGATTTATCGGCATTGTGGCCGGTCCAGGAACATTAGTGATGTTCAGTTGCAGCACAAAACACTTCCAGCAACCATTCTTTAGATGTTTTATATCTAGAGATTGCCGGCAGCCTTATTTCATTATACTGAATGCTCAAAATGCATTTTTTAGAGTTGAAGTTTAACTAATATTTATTTTTATTTTTTTGCATTCAAAGGAAACTCATAGTGAGAATAAAATGGCGGTGGCGTGGGGGCTGACATAATTGACCTTTCTGCTAAAACGTTATCATGCTGATCCTTTGACTTTCTGAGGCTGGATTTACACCAATGCAATTATGCATTTTCCATTGAAATAAATAAAAGTACATAAAAAAAACTTGCTAATGCTCATTGACGTACATTGGCTCTCGTTTTTAACATGCATGGCTGTGCATTGTTTTGTATCACACATCACTGTTGAAGTGCACAATGGTGCATCTGCATGCCTTATAATTAGGGCTGTGGAAATTAAAGATTAATTCCTCGATTAATCGTTAATTTTTTTGATTGATCAAAATTCTTTTGATCGGTACTCACCTCTCTGCCGGCTTCTGGGTCTTCAGGGAGTTTCGTCGGAGATCCGATGACGTCACGGACATCGACGTCACCAGACTCCCCCCCCCCTTCCCCAAGTGCCTCCGTCTGCTAATGAAGGGAAGGGGGGAGGAGTCCGGTGACGTCGAAGTTCTGATTGAACGTAATGCGTAGGGGGGAAGGAGCTACGCATGACGTCACCCGCTGCTGCCCTACGGAACTAACATGATTGTCGGCTTTACATGCTGTGTTTTTATCATCTTTATGTGAGTAGTTTGTGTTTGAACACAAAAATGTCATCTTATACTTAAGCGATGAGCACTTAGATCTTTTCTTTCTACCCATGACCTGGTGTCCTTGCTGAGATTCAAGGAGACAAGAGAGAAGTTTATGGTCTGTGTTAACCCTTTTGATACCCGCTTGCGTGACCACCTGTTTGCACAGGGGTCCATGCCATAAGGTGAGAGTGATTAGTTAGACCGGGGGTGGAGGGATTGTCACGCTACTGTGGGAAAATAAATTACTTACGTCAGTGCTACAGTTTGAATTTAAAACTTATTTGTGTGAACTGTGAAGTTAACCACTTTAAGACCAGCCGCGTTTTGGATTTTAGGTGTTTTGGATTTTAGGTGTTTACATGTTTAAAACAGTTTTTTTTGCTAGAAAATTACTTAGAACCCCCAAACATTATATGTTGTTTTTTTTTCTAACACCCTAGAGAATAAAATGGCGGTCGTGGCAAAACTTTTTTTCACACCGTATTTGCGCAGCGGTCTTACAAGAGCACTTTTTTTGGAAAAAATTCACTTTTTTTTAAAATAAGAGAACAGTAAAGTTAGTCCAATTTTTTTATATATTGTGAAAGATAATGTTACACTGAGTAAATTGATACCCAACATGTCACGCTTCAAAATTGCACCCGCTCGTGGAATGGCGTCAAACTTTTACCCTCAAAAATCTCCATCATCCATTTTTTTTGATTTTGTTTATTTTTACACTGTTTTAAAAAAAAAAAAAATTGGCTCACTTTTATTCCTATTACAAGGGATGTAAACATCCCTTGTAATAGAAAAAAAAGCATGACAGGTCCTCTTAAATATGAGATCTGGGGGTCAAAAAGTCCTCAGATCTCATATTTGGACTTAAATGCAAAAAAAAAAATGTAATTTAAAAAAAATGACATTGAAAAAATGTGCCTTTAAGAGGTATGGGCGGAAGTGACGTTTTGACGTTGCTTCCGCCCTGCTATGGTATAGAGACGGGTATGGGCCTTCTTAGTCTCACTCGTCTCTATACCCAGCCAACGATAGTACCCGATCGCCTCCGCCGATACCGGCGGCACCGGTAAGCAGCGGGAGGGGTGGGGGCACCTCTCCCGCCGCCGATAACGGTGATCTCGCTGCAAATCCGCCGCGATGACCACCATTATCAGAATTACGACCGGCGCCTGAAGAGATGGATATCTCGGTTGTGGCAGCAGCTGTACATCGTCGTGCCTTGGTCGTAAAGTGGTTAAGTCATGGATTGTGGAAACTAACTAGTGTCGGGTGATTGTATATAGTGTATACCACATTTAGCACTGACTAATGCAGAGTTGCAATGCAAGGAGGTCAGCTAAAAGTAGTTGGATCTGTATGTGCATTTATAATTAATCAAAATTAGTTGATTAATCGATTAAATAAAAATTGATTAATTGAACACGAAAATTTTAATCAGTAACAGCCCTACTTATAATGCATCAAAATGCTTCATGACGGGTGTTGATGTGCATCTTAAAACATGTGGTAGGATGTGTTTTAATGCATTTCCATTGCTTTCAATTGAGAACGCAATGAGCGAAAATGTAAAGATAGCACATACCCTTGACAGGGCTGGCGATATTATCCCAGGTTCTGTTCTCTATTGGATGCACAGCAGCCAGCCAGGCACACAGCTGTTTCTAAATCTCTTCACCAAGTAGCCGGGCAGAAAGGGTCTTTTTGAGATTTATTGCTCAGGAAAACTTGGATAGGGAATAGGTTTCACAATTCACAGGGTATAGGGTGAGTCTTGGGATACTCCAGGACTAGTGCAACTTTAACAGAGGACTCTTTGTTGAAGCAGTTAACCTGCTCCAGATAGGCCTCTAAAACAGAAAATGTGGACATACAGTTTCAGGGGGACCCCACACTAGAAACAGCCGTGAGCCAGCCATCTGGAACAGTCTCTTAAAGAAGAGACAAAGCAGTGTCAGTCTCTTTAGGATCTCTCATTCTCTGCCCTCTACTTACTGTGTCCCTGTATACATCGACACCTCCTTCTAGTATCAACGAGACCCTGCTCCATGAGTTTCCAGGCCAGGTCCTCGACAGACTTTCTCTTGACTGTTCTCCACACTTTAGCAGTAGGCCTCCAGCTCTCTATGAGCTAAAACCTCAAACAGTCTCCTGAAGGCCTCAGCAGCTAGCCCAGGAGGGCAGACAGCTCCTCTAGGCTGGGTCTCTACACCAGGGCAAAAGGACCCTGCTGCTCTAGGCTCCAGAATATTTATGCACCCCTCAGCACCCTGCTGGCTACTCTCTCGACCAGGGATTGGTTGAGGCTGCATGAATATTCCACCCAGGGTCAACCCACTATATTCCAGAACTTACTGGAATGCAGGGAAAACAGGTGAACCAAAAACCAGCAGAGCCCAAAACAGCCAGTAACAATCAAGTCCTGCTCCTCTGGCTACAGAGGAGCCAAAAGCTAAATTTTCTGAAACCTATTAGCAACCTAACTAAGAGGGTGCTACATAAGTATAGCAAGGTCTCTGGCCTTGTCCAGTCTAATGAGAACTTTCCAGGCCAAAAATAGCTGATATCCTTCTGTATGTGGTGGGTTGTGCAAGATGGAATCTTCTCAGATGTAAAAGAGGTTTTATTTCTCTTAACAGTCCTTTTTGTATTTTTGGAGGAAAGAGGGTTAGGGCCAGGACATCCTTAAGTAGGGTAGGAGGACAGCCGTTCAGGGAAAAGCCCCAACAAGGCACAACATCTGCACATGCAGGAATGCTGTCTCCTATGGCAACATTCTTTAACAGTTCCTAACTCAAACGTAACAGTTCCTTCAGCTTCACTACAACTGCCTCTTGTAGTTCTTCAACACTGAGCTCCCGGTCTCTCACTAGACCCTCTGATTCGCTAACTCTGAATCCCTTGAGCTCCACCAATCTTTGCAGTGGTATCTCCCTCAAGCCTCACCCACGCTTCCCTGCTGGGTCCCTAGCTCGGCACTCCAGATACTTCTCAAGCTTCACTCCTGCTGACCGGCTCGGTCCCTGGCTTGACTCACACGGCTGCTTTGCAAGTGCCACCTACATTGGTTGGGCCCCTGACTTGATCACCGCCTGAAGTTTCCCGATTCTCCACCGTGCCCGATCGGTGAGAATGCTGCGCCGGTACTTGCTTCAGCTACTCACTGTGGTCCCTGGTAATAAGGTAGTTGGTCCCTTTGTGGCAACAGCTTCTCTTCTACCTCCGACCACTGACAGGTTCTCCGAACCGTCACCTCTGGTTGGACTGCAAGCCGCAATCCCACCCCTGCACTGCTCTCTTGCTTCGGGATAGGCCCTCACACAGCCTAGCAGCCAGATGCCCCCAGGATAGGCCCAATCTCTGGCCTAGCAGCTGGGGGCACATGACACACTTCCACCCAGACAGCCGTCCAGGTGGTACAGAACATAGATAACTTGACTCCACCCGAATATATAGGCTCTCCCAGCAGGCCAAAGGGATTCAAGAAAACCCCTGCCCATTGGCTGACATACCCCATATACCCATAACCTGACCTTGAGTTGTCCTTTTCATATCTAGTACCACCAAGTGCCCAGCCACCTAGTGGTAGAAGAGAAAAGTACAACCAGGCCAAGCTTAGGGAGAAATACATAGGTATGCAGGCACTGAAGTCCAAAATCTTTATACTTTCTCTGGTTCTGTGAATATGTAAGCATTGAAGCTGTTGGATCAGAATGACAGTCAGGCAACTATAATTTCAGGATAAGCTATTAATGGTAACTTCTATATTTCTCTGAGCACAGGTTTCCTTTGAAGGCATATATGGAAACATAGAGGCTGTCAATTTAATACTTTCCTTCTGAAAATCCTAGATGTCTGAATGTCATGCTGAGTCCCTGGCTTCAATACTGTGAATAATATAATATATATTAATAATATAATACTGTATATGATAATACTGCAACAAGTACCCAAATCAGACAATATGCCTTTTCTGGTGTACATACTTGTTTCAGCCTCCAAAAGTATTAATGTTAGAGAGTCAATGTGGCAGCCAGACAACTAGAATTTTCAAAATGAGACAAGCATTGGCAGTCCCCATTATACTCTCAATTAGGGAACATGTAGGTGGGGTGCAGCGCATTGTGCTGCACATAACCCACACATTCCAGGTGCGATGAAATAACTTGTATTGAAATAATGCAAAGACCATTCACAATAAACCCCGGTGGGAGGTCAGTCCAACTGGGAACACTTACAGGTCCAACAGCATGTAGAGCAGGTTTCAGCCGAACTGACAGTGCCTGTTAGGAGGGGTAGAATGTGGCATGGCCATCTCATGCCCAAGCAGGAAGATATCCAGAGAAGATGCAAGCCCTATGCAATCTCTCCTTGACAGGAACCTTTCCCTGTCTCTAGTTCTGTCCCTACCAGGCGGCGTACATGTCCCTACTCTACCCACTCGCACAAATGCATGCCAAACCTGGAAGCCAGACGGCGGACACGAGCGACAATAAATGTGGGACGGACCTGTAATGTCGTTATTTAGTATGTCACCCGGGAATGAAAGCACACTGGATTGATTCAGTAAGCTGGGCTTGTTTAAGCCCAAACAGCAAGGAATAGGGTTGCACTGGTACACTTGGCTCATGAAGTGACTAGTGGCAGGCTTTATCTTCTTGTGCTTTGCTGATAGAGCGTTCCCGAGTGTATGCTGTCTTTAGCGTACAGTGTCGCAAGACTGCTCAGTTAAAGTAATGCAGTGCTGTATTGCAAAAAGTGGCCTGGTCATGAAGGGGGGTAAATGTAAAGGAGGTCAAGAGGTTAAAAGGTAGTTCCACCTGTTGCAAAAAAAATTTAGTAATAATTGCACCCACGTTTAAAAAAAAGTGTACATTTATTAATTCTTTTGCATTGGAGCCTGCAAAGCATTGCAACCACTCAGTGGATGGGGGGTGAAATGACCAGGCTCCTGTAGACACTAGTACCTCCAGAGACAGGTCCACACCGAGGTAAAGGCCTTCAGATAGGGAGCTGGAGTAAGTTATCAATGGACTACAAGTGTGGTGACTTGATATCCTTACTTATTCTCCATTGAGATTTACAAGTCCCTCTACCACAGTGGCAGATGGGACTTATAGTCTCTCCATTTACAGATTCTGAATTTAAAAAATGACAGGAGCCTTCAAGGAGAAAAACCCCAGCAAGTAGGGCAAGGGGACAGTTTAGGAGTAGGGGGCTGTGGACTGTGACCATGTTACACCATAAACATGGGTATAACATAAAAGCTGGTCAGAAAGGTGGACTTATCCTTTAACAGATTTTTGTAATGGTCAAGCCCGGCTTTGCTCCTCCTTCTATCCAAGCCCCCCTATTGGTCTTCAATGTGATGGGTGCCCACACTGAGCAACAGTAAGGCATGAAAGTTGGAAAGGGCAGGGCGATGCAAAATATTTAGGCGAAAACTCAAAATGTACTACTGATGGTTTTTGACCTGTAGTTTCTACCAAAGATGGCCTCAACTTATCCCTTTTTTTAATCACCTTCTTAGTTTGATTCACCCAGGTTTTGTGACAGGTTCACTTTAACTTGTTCAGATCCAAGCTATAGTCGAATGACAGCTACAGCGCACACCCCAGAAGGGGGCACGCAGTCCGCGCTGTGATCACCCGAGTCAATGAGACTCGGGTGATCACAGATCCGAGTAAGGGGCTGATCTCGGCCCCTCACCACGTGATCAGCTGTCAGCCAATGACAGCTGATCACGTGATGTAAACAGAGGATCGGTAATGGGTTTATTTTTCTTCTCACTCTAAAAAGCCGTTCGCTGGCTTCTGTTTGAAGGGACATCGATCCCAAAGAGGAAGAGGCGAAGCTGCCTCATATATGCCCACAAGTACCGCCTGCCAGTGCCACAAATTAGTGCCCTCAGTGCCCCCAATCAGTGCCCACAGTAGTAAGTGGCAGCAATCAGTGCCACCTATCAGTGCCCACAAGTGCCACCTATCAATACCCACCACCAGTGGTGCCAATCAGTGCCTCATCAGTGCCACCTAGCAGTGCTGCCTATCACTGTCACCTACCAGTGCTGATCAATGCCCATCACTGCCACCCATCAGTGCCCATCACTGCCAGATATCAGTGCCAGCTATCAGTGCCACCTATTAATGCCCTTCAGTGCCACCCATCAGCGCCACCCATCAGTGCCCACCAGTGCCACCTCATCAGTGCCCACCAGTGCTGCCCATCAGTGCCCATCAGTGCAGCCTTATCAGTGCCCATCAGTGAAGCCTCATCAGTGTACATCAATGAAGGAGAAAAATTACCTATTTGCAACATTTATTAACAAACATATTATTTTTTTTTCAAATCGGTCTTTTTTAATTTTTTTAACAAAAAATAAAAAACCCAGAGGTGATCAAATACCACCAAAAGAAAGCTCTATTTGTGGGGAAAAAATGGGTACAGTGTTGTATGGCCGCGCAATTGTCATTCAAAAGCCCTATACACACGGTCGGATTTTCCGATGGATTCTGTCCTGTCGGACAATGTTGTCGGAAATTCCGACTGTGTGTAGGCACCACCGGACATTTTCCATCGGATTGTCCGACGGACAAAGTTTTATCTCCTGCTCTAAAAAATTTCCGACAATAAGGTCCGATCACACCAATTCCGATCGTGTGTAGCGAATTCCGACGGACAAAGTGCCACGCATGCTCAGATCACATTACAAAACCAAAGCTATTGGCTACTAGCCTCTACGTACTCCCGTCGTAGGCAACAAACGTCACCACGTTCAGAATGATCGGATTTTCCGACAACTTTGTCCGACCGTGTGTATGCAACACCAGTGTCGGACTAAATCCGTCTGAAAAAATCCGATGGATTTTGTGGTCGGATTTTCCGACCGTGTGTACGGGGCAAAAGAGTGACAGCACTGAAAGCTGAAAATTGGTCTGGGCAGGAGGGGGGTTTAGGTGCCCAGTAAGCAAGTGGTTAAACAAATGGCCAGGGAAAGGACTTCAAATTCTGCTCCGAAAAATAAATAAATAAAAAAATCTGCTAAACTTGCAAATCGCTGAGCAGGTCGTTATTACACAGCTCTGCAGGCTGGTTAGTTCAATCAGGAAATAAAAGAAAGCAGCGCACTCGTGACATTACATGGAAAATCAATGCCGTATTAGAGCATTTACTGATGTTATTTTGTATTTATTTTTGTCTCAGGAAATCCGCGTGAGCCGCTTTCCCTCGGAAAGGCCGCGGACCCGCGCCTGGAGAGCCCAGCACCTGGTGATTGCATCGGGTTCTGGGAAATAAAATGAAATGACCTGGGGCAGTAGAGAGAAAAGCTAATAAAATATCAATTTCCAAACTAAAATAGTTTTATTGGATATCAGAGTTTTCTATTTTCCTGCTGTGATTTTGTTACTGCGCCTTAAACGCTGCTTATTTGGAGGTTCCTCTAAAGCGAGCATATTATTTTAACACATACCAAGATAATAAAACATAAAGGGATAAAGTAACATTTATTAAAATATTCTTTGACAGGATATAGTAGTGTTCTTGTAAAAAAATAAAAATAAAATAATAATAGTGAAAGCAATATAGCTCCTGTAACTTAAAGAGGAAGTAAACCCTTTAACTTCCTCTTTTGCTCCCCGCAAGGCCCTGCAAATGAAAGCATAATGGGCTAGTTTGCAAAAAAAAAAAATAATAGTGAAAAGCTATATAGCTCCTATAACTTAATTAAAAATATTAAAATATGAATCCACGAAATATAGTACGGTGTGCTTGTAAAAAATATAGTGAGACACGACTGTATATAGCTCCTGTAACTTTCCTTGCCAATGAGGCTAAAATCACACAAATGTGGGGTGCAAATAGTAGTAGTGTAGCTGATATAGTAGAAATACTTGCTGCTAAATTAATATATACATTTTGCTATAACTTTCAATTCCAATCATTGAGTCACTTTAGGTGAAACTTGCTTTAAACTAAATGTACTTGGGCTGGTTCACACCACAAAAACGCACTCCAGATGTGTTCCGGATGCGTTTCTGTGTGTGCATTGTTAAAGCGTTTTTGGCGGGTTGCGGTGCATTTTTAATGCTTTTCCGGACTTTCCAGATGCTTTTTTCTTCTTCTTTTTTTCCTGTTTTCTTTCTTTTTACTGTACTGGGGTCCGGTGCATTTTTTATGCGTTTTACCGCGTTCCAGTACAGTCCAGTGCAGGAAAAATGTTCTACTTTTTTTTTTTCTGGAACTGGAAAACTTTGAAACTAGACATGTGCACAACAAAAAAATGTGTTTATTTCCGTTTCGTTTTTTTCGTTTCCGTCGATTCGTAAATTCGTAAGTCGTCGGTGTTCGTATTCATAACGATTCGTACATTCGTAAGTCGTCGGTGTTCGTATTCGTAGCAATTCGTACATTCGTAAGTCGTCGGTGTTCGTATTCGTAACGATTCGTATTTTCGTATGAGTTATTTTTTCGTTGATTCGTATTTCTGTTAGTTTAATTTTCGTTTATTCAATTATTCGAAATTCGGATGCATTCGTATTTATTCGTACATTCGTAACATTCGTAATCGGAGCATAATTCATAATTTTATGTAATGTGTATGCTATTATTACATTTTAAGAGACACGGAAAATTACGAAACGAAAAAAAAAGTTACGAATGTACAAATTTTTTCGTTCAATCCATTCGAAGCACGTTAGGCAGCGCCATTGTAAGAGACACAGAAAATTACGAATCGAAAAAAAAAAAAAATTACGAATTTACGAATTTTTTCGTTCAATCCATTGGAGGCACGTTAAGCAGAACCATTGTAAGGGACACGGAAAATTACCAATTCAACAAAAAAAAAGTTACGAATGTACAAATTTTTTCGTTCATTTTCATTTTCGTTGTTCCTGTTTTCGTTTTTCGGATTTTCTTCTTTTGTACATTCGTTGTTTCTAATTTGTTTTTTTCGGATTTTCGTTGTTTTCGGATTCGTTCGATTCGAACGATTCGTTAAAATTTTTAGCAAATCGTTCGTTCATTCGTACGAAAACGAATGAACGAAAATAACGAAAAAAAAAGAAAAACGAAAAAAAACGGAACGAATTGCACATGTCTATTTGGAACTGACTGCATTCATGTGAAATACTGCATGCCATTGCAAACCATATAACCTACTTTCCATTTTGATAGAGAGAAAAAACGCACTGGATTGCATGTGGCGTGAACTGGCCCTATATGTGTTATGTATGTGTATGTGTTTTTTTTTTTTAATGAGGCTAATGAATTGCTGTTTTTTTTCCTTTTTTTTTTTAAATAATGAGTTAATGAATTGCTGTTTTTTTGTTAGTTTTTTTGGTGCAAGAAACAATTGAAAGGGGCTTCATAGCCCCCATGAGCCAGTCCATTGCACCATTAAAACAGAACTAAACTCTCTCAATTAGCAACAATTATTTGTAATCCTTATGCTTCTAGCATTAGTATAATATATATAAGAAGGTATATTATATTTGCTTGTTTTAAAGTGATTGTAAAGCTTAATTTTTTATTTCTTTTTTATAAATAACAAACATGTTATACTTACCTCCTCTGTGCAAGGGTTTTGCACAGAGCAGCCCCCGATCCTCCTTTTCTAAGGTCCCTTAGCGGCGCTCCTAGCTCCTCCTCTTCATTGGGTGCCCCCATGGAGAGCCGCTTTCCATGGGGGCACTTGTGCGGGTGTGTTCCTGAGTCCTGCTGCTGCATCCTTTGACACAGACAGCAGGACTCGGCCCCGCCCCCCAAATTTGATTGACAGCAGCGGGAGCTTGCTGTAGCTGTTTAAAGGGCCGATGTACATCTACATTGATTTGTGGGAACGTGCCGCAGTATAATGACGGCGGCTGGTTAGTGAATGGTTAATAAAGTGCTATCATACTTCTCTTTCACTCTATCGGCTCTGCCATAAGAGTGTGTGTGTGTGTGTCTGTGTGTGTATGTATTTTATTTATTTTTTATATATATATGTAGCACTGACCCCCGAAGGAGCTGCTGGTTTTATTTGGGCTTACCGTTACCTCACTTGCTTGCGTCTCCGTCTTAGGGATCCCGTGGAAAGTGGCCCAAAGAATGTGAATTTCCAATACTTAGTTCTTTTTGCGATGGTTATTTATTAAAAGTAAAGTCTCTCAATAAAAAGGGTAGAGGATTAAGGGTGAGTTCAGGCACCTGGTACTGCGGGTTTTTAAGAGCTCCTTTGAAATCCAGAGGACAATAGTTTCACTCGCTGAATTCAGCCACCACCGGATAAGCCCCTCTCACTGGACCTAGCAGCTGGTTGGGTATTTGACACAGTCTCTGCCATAGACTTGTGAACTTAACTTAAGCATCACTGACTGAGGTATTAAAAAGTATTTCCATACAATACCAGTCTCTTTCAGCCGAACCAGCGATACTGTACGGGTGTTGATCTGGGTTGCGTCCTCCAACTGAGTCTCCAGGCATTCTCCAGAGATACCAGCCTTGCGCTCGGTCCTCCCTTGGAAAAAGTCCTCCCCTGGGTACTCCAGTTTCTGGGACTCTCTTCACTTGAGACAGCACCGGACCTTCCCTAGATCAATAGGCCCCAAACTCTGCCGGACCTATCCCCTCAGATGCATTACCTCGGACCAGCCGGTCCCGAGACACAGGATGCACAGGCTGCACACCCCAGGCCAGGAGGGCCCTGAGGTTTTGGGGCAGCGGACCCCACGCACAGCCAGGGAAGAACCCCGAAAAGTATTTTTGAAAACATGGCGTCCGTACCTTAAATACCATCGCCCAGAATGCACAGCAGGAAAACACTCCCACTGGGCTTGTTCCGAGCAAAATAGGTGGCATTCAATACATCCTGCTGAACTACGTTTCTGCACCCACCAACGGTGACAGCGACACCTACGGTCAAGGAGAAACCAGTGCAACCCAGCTGAACTGTTACAGAGACCAGAACTTTAGAATAATTAGACTGAAACCCAACAGTGGTTTTAGGCAACTTACATTTGAAAAAACAATAGCTCCTGCTCGTCAGGAGCCAGCGCTACATATATTTTATTGAGTATTTCAAATGACAAAGTAGAATAAAGTATGTTATGAATTTCTCACAAAGTTAAAGAAACAGGGGGCCTCAGGCCCTTGATTGAGTAACTGTTGGCATGTTGTTATAAATATAAGAACAACAATGATAGGAGGTAGAAGAACGTATAGAATAGAAAATAGAGGATAAAATAGAATAGAGAACAAATAGAGAAGTAAGAAGGGAAGAGGAGAAAGAATATATTGGACCAAAAGACTCCTGAGCTCAAGTTCAAGTTATGGTCAGTACATTTAATTTTATATCGATATATAAATGGGTGACCAGATCACCTAATAGATACAAAAAACTTGTTGGTTGACTGATTGATGAATTGATTTTGGGGAATTATCTAAGTCATAATACCACTAGGTTCAAAAATGAATGGAGATTGTAGTGATGATTCCTCAGATGTCGTTAAGCTCTTATCAATGAAGGAGCACCATCTAGATTCAATGCGTTTGATACAGCTGCCCTTTTGCATTGTAGTGTCCAGTTTTTCTCTAAATAGAAGTGTTTTAAGGTTTCCCTTCATTTCCGAGATGGTGGGCATTGCATTGCAGAGATCCAACGCTTAAAGATGTTTCTACAAGCAACTAGGAGACATATGAGAGCCCACTGGTGGTTGTTCTGGAGCTTTAAGGTTTTAGGTTCATCGGAGAGGTTGCACGTCTTTGTACATCCAAACAGAAGAAGCATGGGGTCCTTAGGTGGTTGGTAGTTGGTTACTCCAAAGATAAAAGTTAGGACTCAATCCAGGGGTCAAGTCCTGGGGAAAAAAGTGTGGGAACTCCCACCCCAGATCCACTCCCCCACCAAAAAAATAAAAATGATACGCTCATATGCACGAACGCTTCAAAAGTGGTATTTTTCATCCAATTTTCGTATTGTGTGTATGAAGCTTAACTGTTAGTACATAAAAAAAAACAATCCTCAATAAACATAAATACGGTAATTCTCTGAATAATCAGCATTCATTCAATTGTGCTTCCATGCAAATGTGAACATCATGTTCTGATCTTTATTGGGGAATGTTATTTTGTATATAGAGTGTTTATGTGGTGAGTTTACACTTTTCATTGAACAGACTTTGGATAACACAGGGTTAAACGGAAAGGTCATAAATGAAGTGCACATTATCTGGACAGATAGCTTGGGGAGATAGTGATGTGTTCCTGCTTAGGAGATGTATGTTAGCTTGGGGGGGCTGCAAACTCTGCAGGGCTCCAAACACACACTCGCTGCTATTCCAACCCTTCACATATCTCCACATAAACTTCCCTCCTGGCATTAAACTTTGCCAGGTATTGTGCTCAGCTTACCACCCCAAACTGATGTTCCTCCTCAGCTTACCTCTCTCCCTGCATGTCCTGTGAGCAGAATAGCTGTGCTCCTCCTCTGGGTTCTCATCATATGGCACTGAAGATAGAGGAGGGGGGGGGATTCAGCGGGACACACAGCAAGTATGCAGGAGACTGGGGGGGGGGGGGGTGAGGAGACAGAAAATCAGGAGAGGCTGGCGGGGAGGAGCGCATCACGAGAGGTCTGACTAAATACAATCTCTTAGCAGCAGGGACCTGATCTACCTGTCAGCTAACTGTGATTGACAGGTAGATCGAAGCAGAAGCTGTCATGGGGCCCCCCTACTGGCAATGCCTGAATGGTCCACCCCTGGTGTGCGTCAATTACTATTGCGAGCTGTGTCAGCGGCTGCTGGTGTAGCACCTGCCACACAGCTTGCATACTTCAAAGTCTTGCAGGACACGGCTGCTAAAGGGAACTGAGTTCCTGTTGTGGAAAAAGTACAGGAACTCCGTTCCCATGCGTTCCCGCAGGACTTGAGCCCTGACTCAATCCCAGTAGTCTGAGATGGCTGAGCATGTCCAGTTTCGGTGGAATAAAGATGGTCTTGAGGCTAAACACCAAGGACAAGTTGCCCCCAGAGGTGTAGGGTGTTTAGTGGAGAAAGGAACAAAGGCTCTGTGTAGATGTTTGAACTGAGTTTCCCTCCAGGATTGTGTATTTATTTAAATAAATACACAAGATATACACACACGCATGTGTGTTTGAGCTTTGGTGTGTACACCCTAATGCAGTGATGGTGAACCTTGGCACCCCAGATGTTTTGGAACTACATTTCCCATGATGCTCATGCACTCTGCAGTGTAGTTGAGCATCATGGGAAATGTAGTTCCAAAACATCTGGGGTGCCAAGGTTCGCCAACACTGACCTAATGCAATAGGATGCGCCCACCTATGGCTACATGAATCACCTGCCCTTACGTAAGATGGCTGCAGCTAGAAATGCTAGAGGGGAGTTTTTCCAAAGTGTTTACTCACAAAGCATAGAGACATAGGTGGATGGTTGAGTTTGCTCTGTATTGTGAGAGGGCCTATGTACTATGGATGGGCTCTGTAGTGTGGGTGGGCTTCGTACCGAGGTGGGTTGAGTTGATGGGGCCAGGGGGGATTTGAGTACTTGCATCTATTGGCTGAGAAACAAAAATCTCTAAATATAAATATAAATGGTCCTTATTCCGCCACTCCTTGTTATAGAGTAACAACGATCTGTCCCTCTCTCCCAATGGTTCACTTGCATTGTTACCCTGTAACATGGGCTTTAAAGGAGAAGTAGAGCCAAAGCTCATTTGGCTGTACTTCTATGGATCACAGGAGTGCAGTCCATTCTGCACTCCTGTGATCCGTTTTCAGCAGACAGTGGGCTGAAGCCTGCTGTTGGCTGACATCACAGAGCCTGTTCAGGCTTGGGAAAGATCGCGACCATATGGTTGGGATCTTCCCATAGGCCTGGGCCGTCATCCAGCTCAGCCTCTCAGAGAGCCGCTGAGAGCCTGAGCCAGTCACTCCTGCCCCCTCCACAGCAGAGCAGAGAGCCGGTGATTGACAGCCACCAGCTCTCTGTTTAGGGAGCTTTGAGAACTGAGCGATTGGTGGTGTTTGATTGCTCGGTTCTCAGTGTTAGGACCGATGCTGCATCAATCTAGGTAAGTGATTCTAGAAAAAAAACTGATTCCCATACTTCTTTTTGAAGTGGCTTCTATGCACATTTCGTAGGCATGGTCCACTACTGTCCTCATCTGGAAACCCTCCCTGAAAGAATGCCATGAAATCATTGTTGGAGTACATGTAGACAGCTATGACGTAGCACGCTCCGAGGACCAGAAGCTGAGGCAAAGTAAAGGAGGAAGAGCATACAATCGATTAGCACCAGATCTAGAAATTCACGCAAATCAAAAAGACGTTCTCCCAGTGATGGGCCACACCCACAATCTTCAACCAAACGCAGCAAGGATAACACTCCTTCCTCTGCACAAGGAATCTCTCACCCTCAGCACCTTTCTTCTTTGGGTACAGATTTACTGCATTCTTATGTCTGGATACACCCCTGAAGAAAGAAGGAACTGAAATGCGTTGGGTGTTTGTTCCGTTACAATCTTTAATTGCATGTATTTATAAACATACCAGTGCTAGATGCTATTTTCATAATATACCTGTTTTTTTGCCGCAGATCTGAATACTTTTAAACAAAATAGGTTTTATTCATTAAAGTGGAGTTCCACCCAAAAGTGGAACTTCCTATGTAAGCACTCCTCGCCCCCTTACATGCCACATTTGGCATGTCATTTTTTTTTTTTTGGGGGGGGGGGGGGGTGACTAGTTTTGAGTGGGACTTCCTGTCCCACTTCCTACTTTCGACTACAGGCCACCTAGGCGATTCCTCCTCTCCCCCAGGCAGCCCCTCCCTCTTGGCAATCTTCTTGGACACATCACAGGCCCCAGAAGATTGCCTGTCCACTCGGAGAACGCAGTGCGTGCCCGGCCATGAAGCTGCAAGTTGTCACGGCTGGGTGCCCACAGTTTCAATGGAGGCACCGTGGAGAGGAGGGGGGAGAGGAGCGAGGCTCCGTGTGGCCGCATTGCTGGACCGTGGGACAGGTGAGTTTCTGTTTATTAAAAGTCAGGGGCTACACTTTTTGTAGCTGCTGGCATTTAATGAACAAAAAAAGCCTGGAAATCCGCTTTAAAGGATACATTCTTAGCCACGGACAAACCACTAATCTAAGCACCACATCCCTTGATTTGAATAGATACAAGAGGATTTGTGTGATTTTTAAGGTGAAAATATGATACAGTGAAACAAAGGAATATAATAAAATGATTTTATTAAACAATGATAAAAAATTGTCTAAAAACAATTGTAGCAAGTACACAAAACATAGTTCTTTTGGGTATAGCCCTTTAGATGGAATTCCCAACATGTTTCGCCCACATCCTGGGCTTCCTCAGGGGATGCTGTCCACTTGAGGTACAAGCCTGCTAATGAAGAAAAATATATATAACAATCATATCAATATAGGACTTTTAATTGTATAGAAAAACAAAACAATTTAAACAATACAAATTATTTCTCTAAAGAAATAAGTGGACATTTACCCCGAGAATATCCTTACTCATGAGACACAATAGCCAGTATAGGATAATCTGCATATCTGCCCATTTGCCTTTGAATGCCTGGGGTGTCCATCTGGAATGCCAGGGCGTCTGAGCCAGGGGATTCCCTTGGTTATTTTGGACATAATTATATAGAAAAACTAAATAATTTATACAATAAAAATACATTTTCTAAAGAAATACGCTTAACATACATGTGCCCCCCCCCCCCCGAAAACATCCTTACTCACCCCGGTCTTTACGAACAGTGTATACTACAAGCAATGATAATTCAGGGAGTCTGCAACCGTCACAGAAAACCAAGAACTAAAGGTGGCCATAGGGGGCAGTCAAGGACTAGCCAAGAATAACATAAATAATATTAATATAATCAGATCATATATCAAGGAATGGGAATTAATCTCCAAAAAGCAAAATACATAAAACAGAAAATAAACTTACAAAGTTTGCAAGAACTCTCAACAGCCAGGGACGTAGACTCCCCAAAGCAGGGTAATTGTGTCTAAAACTTAGTAAGCAAACAGGAAAAAAGGCTTCAATTAGATGCAGTGAAAAAAAAAAAGGCATCAGTGACATCGAGCATTCAACAGAACACTCCACAGATTAGCTTTTTCCTCTGCTGCCTGGAAGATTGGTAGAGTATTCCATTCAATGCAAGTGCAATGGTAGAGCAACCATCCATCATATAACAAGTACCTGATATCCTGCAGTGGCATGTGTGTCCCTGTTGTTCCACCAGCATCAAATAGCCAGAACAAGCGGCCTTAAATACCCCCCATCCGGCCAGCCAGGTCGGATGCGGACAAAGTGACCGCACCGCGCATGCGCAAAGCATGTCACATTCCCTGCTCGTCTGACCACCGCTGCGTTCAACGTCTAGCCCGCAGAAGGACGTGACAAGCTCCCTCTGGTGGTTGGCAAGGGAACAGTCACTCCAAAAGCAAGGGCCAGACACAGGAGGCAAGGCATAGACAACCAGAATAGAAATGAGAAGTGCACGAATGGCGTGGTGGGACGGGCGGTGTCCAAGGGAATCCTCTGGATCAGACTCCCCGGATGTCCATATGGACACCCCAGGCGTTCAAAGGCAAATGGGCAGATATGCAGATTATCCTATACTGGCTATTGTGTCTCATGAGTAGGGATATTCTCGGTGTGAATGTGCACTTATTTCTTTAGAAAAATAATTATTTAAATTGTTTTGTTTTTCTATACAATTAAAAGTCCAGAATTTATATGATTGTTATATCTATTTTTCTTCATTAGCAGGCTTGTACCTCAAGTGGACAGCATCCCCTGAGGAAGCCCAGGATGTGGGCGAAACATGTTGGGAATTCCATCTAAAGTGCTGTGCCCATAAGAAACCATGTTTTGTGTACTTGCTACAATTGTTTTTAGACAATTTTTTTTATCATTGTTTAATAAAATAATTGTATTATATTCCTTTGGAACACTGTATATTTGCACCTTAACAATCCCACAAATCCTCTTGTATCTATTCATGTTTTATTCATTGTTTCAAAAAAAAAATTACCAATGTTTTAAATTGGAGGGGAACACTCACTTGAAAGCAAGGGCCAGACACAGGAGGCAAGGTGTAGACAACCAGAGGGGAAAGGAGAAGCGCATGTATGGCACGGTGGGACTGGCGCTGTCCAAGGGATTCCCCTGGATCAGACACCCTGGGCATCTATATGGACACCCCAGGCGTTCAAAAGCAAATGGGCAGATATGCAGATTATCCTATACCGGCTATTGTGTCTCATGAGTAAGGATATTCTCGGGGTAAATGTCCACTTATTTCTTTAGAAAAATCGTTTTTATTGTTTAAATTGTTTTGTTTTTCTCTACAATTAAAAGTCCTGTATTGATATGATTGTTATATCTATTTTTCTTCATTAGCAGGCTTGTACCTCAAGTGGACAGCATCCCCTGAGGAAGCCCAGGATGTTGGCGAAACATGTTGGGAATTCCATCTAAAGTGCTGTGCCCATAAGAAACCATGTTTTGTGTACTTGCTACAATTGTTTTTAGACAATTTTTTTTTATCATTGTTTAATAAAATAATTGTATTATATTCCTTTGGAACACTGTATATTTGCACCTTAACAATCCCACAAATCCTCTTGTATCTATTCATGTTTTATTCATTGTTTCAAAAAAAAAATTACCAATGTTTTAAATTGGAGGGGAACACTCACTTGAAAGCAAGGGCCAGACACAGGAGGCAAGGTGTAGACAACCAGAGGGGAAAGGAGAAGCGCACGTATGGCACGGTGGGACTGGCGCTGTCCAAGGGAATCCCCTGGATCAGACACCCTGGGCATCCATATGGACACCCCAGGCGTTCAAAAGCAAATGGGCAGATATGCAGATTATCCTATACCGGCTATTGTGTCTCATGAGTAAGGATATTCTCGGGGTAAATGTCCACTTATTTCTTTAGAAAAATCGTTTTTATTGTTTAAATTGTTTTGTTTTTCTCTACAATTAAAAGTCCTGTATTGATATGATTGTTATATCTATTTTTCTTCATTAGCAGGCTTGTACCTCAAGTGGACAGCATCCCCTGAGGAAGCCCAGGATGTTGGCGAAACATGTTGGGAATTCCATCTAAAGTCCTGTACCCATAAGAACCATGTTTTGTGTAATTGCTACAATTGTTTTTAGACAATTTTTTAATCATTGTTTAACCACTTCACCCCCGGAAGATTTTACCCCCTTCCTGACCAGAGCAATTTTTGCAATAAGGCAATCCATCCATTTAACTGACAATTGCGCGGTCGTGCGACGTGGCATCCAAACAAAATTTGTGTCCTTTTTTTGCACAAATAGAGCTTTCTTTTGGTGGTATTTGATTACCTCTGCAGTTTTTATTTTTATTTTTTGCGCTATAAACAAGTGGCAATTTTGAAAAAAAATGCATTACTTTTTACTTTTTGCTATAATAAATATTCCTCAAAAATATATAAAAAACTAATTTTTTTCCTCAGTTTAGGCTGATATGTATTCTTCCACATACTTTTGGTAAAAAAAATCACAATAAACGTATATTGATTGTTTTTTTTTACAAAAGTTATAGCATCTACAAAATAGGGGATAGTTTTATGGCATTTTTATTTAAAAAATTTTTTATTAGTAATGGCGGCGATCTGCGATTTTTAGCAGGACTGCGACATTATGGTGGACACTTTTGACACTATTTTGGGACCATTGTCATTTATACAGCGATCAGTGCTATAAAAATGCACTGATTATAATTATTATTATTATTATACAGGATTTATATAGCCCCAACAATTTGTGCAGCGCTTTACAACATGAGGGCATACAGTACACTAACAATACAAAGCAATACAGGAGGGACCAGAGGGCCCCGCTCGTTAGAGCTTACAATCTAGAAGGGAGGGTCAAGTTGAAACAAAAAGTAATAACTGTGGGGGGTGAGCTGATGGAGAAAATGAAAATACAGTTGTTAGGTGTGGGTAGGGTAGGCTTCTCTGAAGAGAAGGGTTTTCTGGGATTGTCTAAAAGCTAATAAAGTAGGAGATTGGGAACGTATCTACACCCATATTCATAAAGGATCCACGAACGTTTCAGCACAAGAAACCGGCTTCAAAATTTTTTCAAGGTGGTATAAAACCCCCTCTAAACTCCATAAGATATCCCCGACCATACCCTCTGATTGTTGGAGATGTTCAACGGGGGAGGGTTCTATGTTACATATATGGTGGTCGTGCCCCTCCCTTCAACCTTTCTGGCGTGAAGTCCATCGCCTTATTTCACAGATCACTACGTATCACTTAGACTTCTCTCCTGAACAAATGCTTCTTCATCATTCCCCCATCCCTTTCAGACAGTATCATAAATCCCTCACGCTTCACTTACTAAATGCAGCAAAAATGTGCATACCCACTCTTTGGAAGGCTCCCAACCCCCCGACTCTTGCAGATTGGTTTAAACGTGTCTCCAAAATTGCAGAACTGGAAAATTTAATCCATCAAGCCAGAGACTCCCCCGCTAAGTTTAGTACTGTTTGGTCATGCTGGCACCACTTTACTACAACTGACGAATATAAAAGGCTGTTGTCTCCTACTCCCTCTCCACTTCCGAACCAGCTAGACACACGCTAGGGTTCCACTCCCCTTCCACCCTTCCATTTGATCTATTTTCACAGTCCACAAGCGATATCTTACTCCACACCCTTACCTATGTGAGACTCCCGAGCTACTCTAAGTTAGGATACATATTTGTCTTTTCCCCACTTCCTACTACTGGCTAACTTCCCCTAGGGCCTTGTTGAAAGACCTACCCAGGTCTCCCAGGAGTAAAACATCTGTGGATGCTTGTGGTCCGAGACCGCATCCATGGACTTCTTACACCACCTTGTGACCACTGGGACACCGATACAATAATCCGGCACGCGCAGGTGCCCGGTAGTCCTTTAAACTACCATAATGTTTAATATGTTATCTTGTTAACCAACACGATTGCGGGTCTAGCCCCTCCTATTGTCGTGGTCTACGGGTTCTACATCTCTGCCACTATCCGCACTTACAGCAACCTGAACGTTAGTTTACTAATCAGAAACGTTAATTATTCATTGCTGATTTCATTGTTTCGGATGGCTGATGTCTCTTTGTATTACTGTACATGATGCTCGGCTTCTATATGTTTTACCACTTGTTGTATTTACAGTTTTGATTGATTACAATAAACTTTTTTCTGGAAAAAAAAAAAAAAGTAGGAGATAGGCGGACAGATTGGGGTAGGGCATTCCATAGGATTGGAGAGGCTCTGGAAAAGTCCTGGAGACGAGCATGGGAGGAGGTGACGAGGGAGCTAGAGAGCAGGAGGTCTTGAGAGGAACGAAGAGAGCGAGTAGGTTGGTATTTAGAGACTAGGCTAGTGATGTAGCTGGGGCGAAATTGTGGATGGCTTTGTAAGTAGTTGTTAGTATTTTGAATTTAATTCTTTGACCGAGCGGAAGCCAGTGGAGGGATTGACAGAGAGGAGTGGCAGACACAGAGCGATTGGTAAGGTGAATGAGTCTGGCAGCAGCATTCGTGATGGATTGAAGGGGTGATAGACTATGTAGAGGTAAGCCAATGAGTGATTACTGTGTAAATGACACTGGCAGTGAAGGGGTTAACCACTAGGGGGCGATGAAGGGGTTAAGTGTGGCCTAGGGAGTGATTCTAACTGTGGCAGTGATGGGCTTCAAGTCACATGACAGCGATTACTGCTCCCGATGACATGGAGCAGTGATCTCTGTCATGACACAAGCCGGAACGGGGAAATGCCTTGTTTACATAGGCACTTCCCCGTTCTGAGGCTGCGTAACACCTCAAGTCTGCCAGTCCTACGGGCACAGTCACGCTGTACAAGGTGGGCTTGCGCGCCTGCTATCAGCGCCTCTTAAAGGGGACGTACAGGTATGCCCATTTGCCCACCGCTGCCATTGTGCCGACGTGTATCGGCATGCATCGGTCGGCAAGTGGTTAATAAAATTATTTAATTATATTCCTTTGGATCCCTGTATCATATTTGCACCTTAACAATCCCACAAATCATCTTGTATCTATTCATGTTTTATTAATTGTTTCAAAAAAAAATAAAAATTACCAATGTTTTACATTTTATTCATGGTGGTCACCTTTAAAATCCTAAGGGGGTAATCTCCAAATTGAGTACATGTAGAAAGGCGATAGGTGCAAAGAGTCTAAGGGAGATCAGTAATGCCACATACACACGATCGGAATTCTCGTTGGATAAAGCTCTGATGGTTTACCAACGGAATTTCGACATGGTCACACCAAATTCCGACCCAAATTCCGACCATCAAGAACGCGGTGACGTACAACACTACGACAAGCCGAGAAAAAATTAAGTTCAATGCTTCCGAGCATGTGTCGAATTGTTTCCAAGCATGCGTAGAAATTTTGAGCGTCGGAATTGCTACTGACGATCGGAATTTCCGATAGAAACATTTTCCGTCGGAAAAATTGAGAACATGCTCTCAATTTTTTGCTGGCGGGAATTTGGCCAGCAAAATTCCGATGGAGCCTACACACGGTCGCATTTTCCGATGAAAAGCTCTCATCTGTCTTTTGCTGGCCGAAATTCCGATCGTGTGTACGCGGCATAAGACACAACTAAGGATAATAAAAAAAAATGGGAAACAGATCATTTTTTTTTTAACTATTCATGATACACTGCTCTTTAACAAACTACATGCCATTCAGTTAGGGTTTACATCTGCTTTAAGGCAATTGGGAACTTTGGCATACAATGGCATGCTAATGTCTCTGCATATTGTGAATGCTTATCGCTAGTCATGCGTATTTAGGAATCCATTTACTCCTGTATCGAACTGGTTTTGCGTTACAAAACAATACACCTCTCTTTGATCTCAATATATTACAAAATAAAATCAAAATACACATACGTTCTTTTCTTCTGCTGATAAGTGTATGTCCCGTGATTTAAGCTCTCGCTCACACATTTGTTTTGATCCAGCAGAGAATAATACTTTGTTGTATATCTACCTGTGTAAGTGCAGATTATTACTATTTGTTAAACCTCTTATCACACAGAGCCAGGCGACACTCTCTCTGCACAAGCGTCGCAGGCTCCTTCCGCATTGCCTCACTTGATAAAACACAAAATGAATCCTTGAAAACGGAACTGAGACAATAATATTCCACCGGCTACAGCCGAGGTCTCTGTTCTCGCCGGTTTCGGTAGCTGCGGCTGAAGACAATCGAAACATCCTCTTCACTTCTTAATTGTTATTATAGTAAAACAAAAAAAAAAATTGCGCTGCTGTAGTTTTACATGACTTATTATTGCGGAAGAAGCTCGCAGTATCAAGGAACTTGCGTGAATCAAAGGCAAAAGTCCAGCCAAAAAACATCAAGATGAAAACGAGTAGCCCGTTAAAAGTTACATCAGAAAAAATCTGATTTGGCTGCAATATTCATCTTTATTCCAGATATATTGCTGAATGGAGAGGTGGGGTGATCAGTGGCGTCGCTAGGGGGGGGCTATAGCTCCGAATCTGGGGCCCATAGCCCCGAGTCTATGCAGAGGTCCCCAAGGGGAGGGGGGGCTCTCTGGGGACCCTGATGTAATTGGGGGGCTCTCTGGGAATATATATATATATATATATATACACACATATATACACACACAAACACATATTATATACATGTGTATGCCCGCCCAAGCATATGACTTTCTTTACTTGCTATGGGCTCTAGCCCCAGATCTTTTGTAGACCTAGCAACGCCCCTGGGGGTGATGCCATCAGGATCTCCACTTCAGCCAATGAGAGAATTCCATGAAATCAATGAGAAAATGCAAAGTGTTCTCTGTATGGCGCCCATGCCCAGCGAGCAACTCCCTGTGGTTATGATGCAGCGGGGCAGCCGTACGGCACAGGACCCAGAAGACAGCGAGGATCACTGTAGTAGTGGCAAATGGTCTTCCAGCTTCCATAGGGCCAGGTTTAGAATATGCATATTTATATTAGTCCAAGCTGGACCACTGTAATGCCCCAAAGCGAAATTCCAACGGAAAATATCCTATCGGACCATGTGGTCGGAAAATCCGCCCGTGTGTGGGCTCCATCGGAGCAGGATCTCAAATTTTCCGACAACAAAATCCTATCAGACTTTTTCCGGTCGTGTGTCGAGAATTCAGACGGACAAAGTGCCATGTATGCTCAGATCAAATTACGAGACCAAAGCTATTGGCTACTAACGTGAACGTAGTCCCGTCATAACGGACGAACGTCATCACGTTCAGAATGATCGGATTTTCCGATAACTTTGTCCGACCGTGTGCATGCAACACCAGTTTCGGACAAAGTCCGTCGGAAAAAATCCGATGGATTTTGTGGTCGGATTTTCCGACCGTGTGTACGGGGGTTTACTAAGCAAAAAAAAAAAAGATGCCTGGAATTTAGCTTTAAGCATCAATGAAATCACTGCTTCCTTCCAAACGGAATTTTCCTAAAATATTCATCTATGTTATGTGTGCTTGTAAAAAATAAATAAATAAATTATAACCACTTGTTGACTGCCCTATAGCAGTTTTACTGCTACAGGGCGGCAGCTGTGCACCGGATCACGTATATACAGTATATATGCCCCAGCTCCCCATTCCTTGATTTGAATTGTTTGATAATATTTTGCCTGTTATTCTAGAAAATTACCCATACTGATTACCAAGATTTGGCTCCTTTTGATTTCAATGAGTTCATTGAACCCACTCTAAACTAAAACCCATGTACATTCAGTGTATCACTATTTGCTATATGTTGAGCTTTTGGGCAATACTCAGGTTGCTGACGCTATCTTCATCTTGGCAGGTGCTGTTCACAAAGTTATTGGAATATATATGTAGCGCTGACACTTTACTAAAGTGTGCGCTATGCATGTGTAAATTTAGTTTTCCAGAACTGTAACTGAGTTCTGGGGGTTAATTGTGCAGGTTTTTTCTTTGGCATCAGTTTGGCTGGGCTGTACTGAAGTTCTGCCTGGTCATAGGTGCAGTGAGGCACCTGTGACAGGCTGAGAACCAGGCCTGGTTGGACGTGTTAGGTACCAATCTTTCCCGGAGCCAATCAGTGGGCGCGTCTGGCCCCGCTGTGTAGTCTGGGAAGGGGTACTTAAGATGCTGAGGTCACGTGTTCAGGGTTCGGCTTGCTCTTTGATTCCTGGTTCCGGTCCGGACCAGCCCTGTGAGGGGTCCCCGGCCCAGGAGTGTCTACTGCCCCCGTAAGCATGGTCACCCTGACCAGCCACAGAGGCCATCATGGTCTGGGGTGGGGATCCGTCCGTTCCCGAGCCTCGGAGCTGGCTAGTTCGAGGCCCAGTGACTGAAGGAGGATTCGGAGGTGTCCCGGTGTGCTCTCGGTATTGGAGGGACACGGAAACTCGTACAAGTGACCAGGGGAGGACTCTTTGGAGGAGGGCCATGAAGCTGGCTGCTCGGTAAGAGCCTGGGAGCTGAGTTGTATGGACACTAGAGAATCCACACTTCCTACAATATCGCCAAGAAGGCTAAGAGATCCAGGTACTGTGAGAAAGGTTCCTACTTATCTTCAGTTACAATCTAGTCTGTGGCAGAGACTTTGCTAAGTTTCCGGATCACATGTTGGCTTTATCCAGAAGTGAAGCGCCAGTTGCGAGTTGCTACTCTCTGGGCTAGCTAAGAGACATTCAGTGGATGTTAGCAGTTCAAAGTGCCTGAGTTTTATCACCCGTGCCCTCTATTCCCACCTGAGACTGTGTTACTGTTGGATGTTACCCCTGCAAAATAAAAATCCTCAAAGGGACTTTTGTGTGTCAGCTTCTGAAGTTGCTGGGTGCTAACCCTGGGAACCCCTAGACAACGAAAGACGAGCTACGAGGAGCTAATTGGTAAGCCCAGAAAAGTCAAGGCCGCCCCTAGTGGTTATGGCCGCTACATATATAAAGTTTGTAGACACCTGACATCTATATACGCTTCTTGGTCATTTCTTTCTCAAACCATGGGCATTATTATAGAGTAGTCTCCCCCTTTGTGGGCTCAACAGCTTACACTCTTCTAGGAAAGATTTCGATGAGATGTTGAAGTGTGTTTGGGAAAATTTGTGACCATTTAGACAAAAGAGCATTTGTGAGGTCAGGTATTGGTGTTGGATGAGAGGACCTGACTCACAATCAGTGTCCCAATTCAAGCTGGAACAGAGAAGGACCTTCACCAAGCTGTTGTTACAAAGTTGGAAGTGCACTATTGTCTAAAATGTGTTTGTATGCTGTAGCCTTAACAGTACCCTTAAATCACCTGATCTCAAAAATATGGAGGGGGTCCTCGTATATTTCCTCCTGAAGAAGTTAGTCTGACGAAATGCACAGAAGAGGGTCTAGTGAAGTCGTCATGCCACCCATAAGTTTGCACCTGGTTGGTGAGATTTCTGAACTACAAACACATATGATTTTGCTAGTTACAGCCCTGGGTGATATGAGTGGTTTTAATATTTTATTAAAACAAGCATAAAAGTGTTTATGCTTAGCAGATTGTGAATGACCAATTTGGGGAGCAGTTAACAGGAAACAACTTTGGTTCTATAATTGGTGCATAACACTTGTCCAGAGGTGCAATAAGCAGAAGACGAAGTTGGTTCCCCGGTGGAGATTTAAAAAGAGCTTTATGACCTTACTTATCAAATAAGGGGTCAAGCGAGGTTTGGTGAGCGAACCTTTCTATTAGAGGTGGCCCGGAGGTGTTTTTCAACACGGCAAATAGGAATTGTATTGAGAGCTCAGGAGAACTATAATTAAATAATTGAAAGTGGAAGTGGATTTTTTTTGCAGAGAAATTTATATTGTTTGTGTTTGTATTTTTGTTACATGGATTGTTTATAGGGCACAAATAAATGCTGGCAACTTTTTGGGGTATGTAATAGATATGTCTATTAAGTTACAATAACACAATACATCAATGAGCTTACACACTTATTTATTTATTATATACTATATATATTTATTATTATATATATAGTATATATATATATATATATATATATATATATATATATATATATATATTTTCTGACCCGAATTTGGGGCCCCATATATATATATATATAGTATAATATATACAGAAAATTTACACTGTTATACAAGCTGTACATTCACTACTTTACATTGTAGCAACGTGTCATTTCTTCAGTGTTGTCACATGAAAAGATAGAATAAAATATTTACAAAAATGTGAGGGGTGTACTCACTTTTGTCAGATACTGTGTATATATATATATACACAGTATCTGACAAAAGTGAGTACACCGCTCACATTTTTGTAAATATTTTATTCTATCTTTTCATGTGACAACACTGAAAAAAATACACTTTGCTACAATGTAAAGTAGTGAGTGTACAGCTTGTATAACAGTGTAAATTTGCTGTCCCCTCAAAATAACTCAACACACAGCCATTAATGTCTAAACCCCTGGTAACAAAAGTGAGTACACCCCTAAGTGAAAATGTCCAAATTGGGCCCAAAGTGTCAATATTTTGTGTGGCCACCATTGTTTTCCAACACTGCCTTAACCCGTGGGCATGGAGTTTACCAGAGCTTCACAAGTTGCCACTGGAGTCCTCTTCCACTCCTCCATGATGACATCACGGAGCTGGTGGATGTTAGAGTCCTTGCGCTCCTCCACCTTCTGTTTGAGGATGCCCCACATGCTCAATAGGGTTTAGGTCTGGAGACATGCTTGGCCAGTCCATCAACTTTACCCTCAGCTTCTTTAGCAAGGCAGTGGTCGTCTTGAAGGTGTGTTTGGGGTCGTTATCATGTTGGAATACTGCCCTGTGGCCCAGTCTCCAAAGGGAGGGGGATCATGCTCTGCTTCAGTATGTCACAGTACATGTTGGCATTCATGGTTCCCTCAGTGAACTGTAGCTCCCCAGCGCTGGCAGCACTCATGCAGCCCCAGACCATGACACTCCCACCACCATGCTTGACTGTAGGCAAGACACACTTGTCTTTGTACTCCTCACCTGGTTGCCGCCACACACACTTGACACCATCTGAACCAAATAAGTTTATCCTGGTCTCATCAGACCACAGGACATGGTTCCAGTAATCCATATCCTTAGTCTGCTTGTCTTCAGCAAACTGTTTGCAGGCTTTCTTTAGAAGAGGCTTCCTTCTGGAACGACAGCCATGCAGACCAATTTGATGCAGTGTGCCGCGTATGGTCTGAGCACTGACAGGCTGACCCCACACCCCTTCAACCTCTGCAGCAATGCTGGCAGCACTCATATGTCTATTTCCCAAAGACAACCTCTGGATATGACGCGGAGGACGTGCACTCAACTCCTTTGGTCGACCATGGCGAGGCCTGTTCTGAGTGGAACCTGTCCTGTTAAACCGCTGTACGGTCTTGGCCACCGTGCTGCAGCTCAGTTTCAGGGTCTTGGCAATCTTCTTATAGCCTAGGCCATCTTTATGTAGAGCAACAATTCTTTTTTTCAAATCCTCAGAGAGTTCTTTGCAATGAGGTGCGATGTTGAACTTCCAGTGACCAGTATGAGAGAGTGAGAGCGATAACACCAAATGTAACACACCTGCTCCCCATTCACACCTGAGACCTTGTAACACTAACGAGTCACATGACACCGGGGAGGGAAAATGGCTAATTGGGCCCAATTTGGACATTTTCATTTAGGCGTGTCCTCACTTTTGTTGCAAGCGGTTTAGACATTAATGGCTGTGTGTTGTGTTATTTTGAGGGGACAGCAAATTTACACTGTTATACAAGCTGTACACTCACTACTTTACATTGTAGCAAAGTGAATTTCTTCAGTGTTGTCACATGAAAAGATAGAAAAAAAAATATTTACAAAAATGTGAGGGGTGTACTCACTTTTTGTGAGATATAGTATATATATATATATATATATATATATATAGATAGATATATATATATATATAGATATATAGATAGATATCTATATCTATATATTGATATATCTATATCTATCTATATCTCTATATCTCTCTCTCTCTCTCTATATATATATATATATATATATATATATATATATATATATATATATATATATATATATATATATATATATATATATATATATATACATATACATACATTGTATATATACACACACACACAACAATAAGTCATCCATTTTTTTACCAATAGCCTACCAGCTAGATACAATCTTCTTGATCGTTGGTAATCTCTATACGGTCCAAGGTTGCCAATACACCTCTTTAATTATCAATAGTTATTTACAACTAAAAATGTTTAACATTATTAATTAAATATTTTACTGAACATTACAGATGTTCTGCGCCTAATTCGATTCCGTCACTTTTTTTACCTTTATTTAATCAACCCCAGAACCTGTATACATTCTTATGTTTCTGTAATTAAAGGCATGATTTGTCACCATTGCCTCTGTCACAAAATGTGAGGTCATAATGTGGTATTTGACATCATAATAACCCCAAAGGGTTTGGCTTTTTTTTTTTTTTAGGTAAATAGTGCAGAACAGAAAATAATGATGCTGAAGCACCACCTACTGATCATCATTAATATTGCATGACCCTCTGCTGTGTAGTTCATCACTCGGAGATGCAGCCAAGCACTTAAGTATAAGAAGAGTAAAAAAATTAAATTAAATAAGAGATGGCTTTAGTCTGCCATTCCTGAACCTGGAGGTGGCACTGTTGCTTTCTCTGAAACACATTTTATATGTCATGGGATTTGTCAACGATAGACCCACAACTTGCATAAATGTTACGTTTTGTATGTCGTGCAAATAAGGCTTTACAGAAGTCAGGTGGTATGAGTGTTCTTGTGTAGCCAGTGATTACCTTGTCTAGGTAAACCCAGGTATTTCACCTCTGCGCAGGTACCATTAGGCCACGATGCGCAATGCTGAGGTGGCTGTTTATGTGCAAAAAGCACAGATCGCTATGGGACCATCGCTGTAGAGCCTACAGCCAAATCAACCGAAATAACAAAACCAAGGGGTACATTTTATAAAGGAATAGCTGGCAAATTCACAAGTGGATCTTCTATTAAAATTTGCCTTTCTGGCATCCATCTACAGTCATCTGTCATACAAATGTGGACAGCAGTCCAATGCCACCTAGAAAGCTCTAGAACAGCTTTGAACTTCGTGGGTGAATTTGCCAGCCATAGTGATTTTTTTTTTTGTTTTTTTTTTTTTTTTTGTTTTAGGTTTATTAAAGTGGTGTTGCCACCAAAAAATAAATTTGGCTTAAAAATCATAAAAAAACAAAAAAAATAAATAATTGGAATTTTTTTTTTTTTTACTCACCTCTAAATGCCTGTTGCTAGGGGGTCCCTCGTAGTCTGCCACCTTCATTGCCCGGGCAATGACATCACTTCCCCTAGGCGCCGCACAGTCATCTGGGGACCTGTCATGTGTCCCAGGTGAGTGAGGTGCCCGGCTGTGAAGCCACAGCCGGGTTCCCACATTAAGAATGCAGGTGCTGCGAGCGGAGCGGGGAACGAGGGGGGGTTCCCCCGCATTGCTGGACCCCGGGACAGGTAAGTGTCCGATTATTAAAAGTCAGCAGCTGCAGTATTTGTAGCTGCTGACTTTTAATTTTTTATTTTTTTTGTGGGCCCTCCACTTTAATAAGTTACAACAAAAAAATAGTATAGACCCACTTGACTAGGGCATAACAGATGTCCTCATTCAGTCTCTTGCCACCAAGACCGCTATGCCTGCCCCCTGTACCCCTCTTACCCCACATACCTAAATGAACAGACCAACACTCTTTTGGAGTGAAAATTGTCCATAGTAGCCATTTATAAAGAAATAAACAACTTCTAAAAATATTAGTTTGAACAGAAATATAACAATAAGGACAACAATAACCTAGGTTGACGATCCTTGGCGGACCTAATGAACCAACAACAGATTTTTTCCTGCAGAACCATTAAAAGGTCACCATCCATAGAACACCAGCTTGAGGACAATCCCAGCTCTCCGCCGACACCTCCATGTCCACAACTTCCCGC
Organism: Lithobates sylvaticus; assembly: GCA_028564925.1. Classification (NCBI taxonomy): domain Eukaryota; kingdom Metazoa; phylum Chordata; class Amphibia; order Anura; family Ranidae; genus Lithobates; species Lithobates sylvaticus. Next base: position 612,613,423 of record CM053027.1, on the reverse strand, counting down.
TTAACTTACTGTTAACTGGGATTAAACAGAGGATGCCATACCGTAGACGGGTTCTTAGGCCCCATGCACACGAGACACTGTTAAACACGCGTTCAGAGGCAGTTGGACACTTTTTTCAACTGCCCCTGAACACATGCAATGTTATCCTATGTGTCCACGTACACAGGCTCGTTTTTTCCAGTTTTTATGCAGTTGCGTTTAACCTCGTTTTTCCAGAAGCAAAAAAATGGGTTCAGACACTTTGCTTTTCCACGTTTCAGACGCTAAACGCGTTTGCGTTTATAAGCATTTTTAAAGGAATCCAATTTTTTTGACCATAAAACTCAGAAATATGATGGTAAACCAAAACAATTGGTTTAAAATGTCGTAATTACTTTAGATAGTTCATAGAGCATATATACTCACTGATGCAATGCCATAAAAAACTCTATTTTTTTTAGGTGGCTTAGACAATGAGGAATGCCTCCAACCCTTCATCCAATTTATAATCTAATCAGTGACTCCACCTAGTCTGACCAAAGCATAGCAATGTCTTTTTTTCACAAAGAAAAACCTGCATACCGATGTCTAGTCAGCCTCAACCCCCCACCATGTTTGTGAAATATCCAACGGACATTCGCTGTGCCATCAACGGATGGGTCCAATATCGACGAGCTCTGACTCTGGACCTCTCACGCAATTTGTGACGACGTTGCTGCCTCATCAAGAGCAACATCAGGAGCATTTCCTGACATATATTCAATATGGGATCCATTTCCAAAAAAAAAACACAGAAAGAGAGGCAAATGCAAGTGTACAACTGCTCTCTCTGCTGCTGCTCACTCCGATCAAAATGGCAGAAATAGTTAATAATACATGCTTTCTGAGCTTGGGGAGGGTCTATATGATGTTATCTTTACAAACGCTTATAGATGCTGATCCTTATCTCTAATATTTAACCCTCTAGCCCAGTCATGTCTGCCCTTCTCCTATTTTTTTTTTGCTTAAAGCATAACTTTCCAGTTATTACCAACCTCGCTCACAATGCATGCTAGCTGTTGTGCCCACAGCAAGGGAGCAGCAAGCGTTCTTTAACATCAATAGGTGCGTTGAGAGGGCTAGCCCAAAAGTGATGGTACTTCTCCAAAAGCACCTGATATGGATGTCCACTGTGATATTCAGCCCAGGAGACAGTGCCAGCGTGACCTGTGTGCTACTTCACTGCTCCACCCCAGGGAACAACGAGGTGGCAGTTCCTTACATGTGGACCTGGTTTTTGGGGTACTTTATTTTCCTAACCAGATTACTGTGCCTTCGGATCAGTTAGAGTAAAAAAAGAAAAAATGTAACTGACACAATAAAAATGTTTTTATAATATGAAGAAGAAAAAAGGGTGCACAGGCCAGACGTTGAGAAGTAAAGGGAAACCCACAATTTCCCACTCTGGGAAAGTGTCTAAGCCCCCGTACTCACGGAAGGAAATTCCGACCACAAAATCCGTCTCATTTTTTCGGATGGATTTTGTCCACACACGGTCGGACAAAGTTATCGGAAAATCCGATCATTCTGAATGTGGTGACGTTTGTTTGCGTACGACAGAACTACGTAGAGGCTAGTAGCCAATAGTTTTGGTCTCATAATTTTATCTGAGCATGCGTGGCACTTTGTCCGTCGGAATTCTCTACACACGATCGGAAAAAGTCCGATCGGATTTTGTTGTCGGAAAATTTGAGAGCAGGATCTCAAATTTTCTCAGTCGGAAATTTAGACGGAAAAAGTCAGATGGAGCCCACACACGGGCGGATTTTCCGACAACATGGTCCGATAGGACATTTGCTTATACATTGAGTGCTCTTCACAGCATTATATCTGCAACACATCTTGCTCACAGTTTTACATTTTGTGTAGCTTATGTGAAGCAGGTACATCAACAAATAATTTTTTTAGCGCTGCACTATTTACCTTATATCATAGCAATTATTGCATTTTAGTTACAAAATGTAAGAATTTGATTTCTCAACCTGTTAAATTGTATATTCAAAGTTGTGACTCTCAGGTTATTGTGCAAGGAAGGTAGCATTGATAAATTGGATGAATGTTATAGTAAGCATCTTTTCCCATGAGTAGATATTGCAGAATACAAGAATCTTTTTCTTTTTTTCAGTAGATGAATGTTAGAAAAATGTATATGAGAACTCTTCCAGTGAATTTTGAGTAAGTTTTGGGTGAAAGTTTGACAAGTGTTCTGGCCAGTCCTTCATAAATATATACCCAAGTGTGTCCTAATGCCGCGTACACACGGTCGGAATTCTCATTGGAAAAAGCTCTGATGCTTTTCCCGTCGGAATTCCGACGGAATTTGGCTCAAACTGTCTTGCCTACACACGGTCACACCAAATTCCGACGGTCAATAACACCACGCCTTAAAAAACGTTTGACTGCACTATAAAAGGGAAGTTTAATGCTTCTGAGCATGCGTCGAATTGTTTCCGAGCATGCGTCAGAATTTTGCGTGTCGGAATTGCATACACACGATCAGAAAATCCGATAGAAAGGTTTTCCGTCGGAAAAATTAAGAACAGGTTCTCAATCCAAAGTCCGTTGGAAATTCCATCAGAAAAAGACCGATGGGCATACACACGGTCGGAAAATCCGATGAAAAGCTCCCATCAGACTGTTTCCATCGGAAATTCCGACCATGTATACGCTGCATTACAGTTCTAAAATACATATTCTGTTGTGGTAGGTATTCCAGCTACCAAAAGCTTTGTTTTAATGCTGGTCCTGCATTGTACATGATGAGGTGGGGCCAGTTGCAGGACTTGCGGGGGGGGGGGGGGGCAGCTTAGTGGAACCAGTGATATGGACATCATTCAGCCCAGAGGGAGTCAGGAGGTATTCAGTATAAGGCAACTAATTCACAGAAGCTCAAAGTGTTCAATGATTTAGAGAAGACCATTTCTCAGGAGGAGAGGCGGCTGTACAGTTGGGCATTGTTTAAGGTAAGGTTGAAGATCAGCTTTGCTCTGCATGAAGAAACCACAGGTTCTCTGTAACACTCACTGTGCAGACAACACAGAGAAGCAAATTTCTTTTCAACAACCCAGCAACAGCAGGCACACATCCAGAGAAATGTCAGGGCACCTGATATAAATAGGCTTCTTTTAGATCAGTGACTTGTCAAGTGTTGAAGGAGGGATAAGCGTGAAAGATTCCTCAACACGTCAGCAACTGCAGGTCCCATATTTATATGTCCACTTGCTCCCTTAATAGACATGTAGGTGGGGTGCAGCATGTGCAGCAGCAATAATTCACACAGTCGGGTGCAACGTAAAACTTGTATTGAGATAATGTAGCAACAGTTCACAACAAACCCGGTGAGACAGCTACCAATCCGGGTACACTCACAGTTTCCAACAATGAGAAGGTGCAGATTCCAGCCGGACTGACAGTACCTGTTGGGAGGGGCCCCATCGGGGTGTCCAAAGGAGTTCCGACCCTACGCTTGCCCTCCTATTTAGCAACCTATCATTAGCACTACTGCTGTCCCTTACAGGCAGGGTACCTGTTCATAATCTTCCTAATCTACAAAAGTACGGGAGGAACCCCATTGTCACATACCTGGTAGGAGTCTGAAATGACGAGGTTGGCCTCTCTTGTATCTCCAGTCCCAGCCCCACTGGAGGTGGAACAGATGGTAGCTAGGGTCAGGAAGAACACAAGTGCCTGTAGGTGTTGCATGCAGAACTTGTAAGTAGAGTTGCAGGCTTGGGGGTGCAGGTAAGGCATCTGGTGAAGAGCTGGACCCAGGGAAGCTGAGATGATGGTCAGCCAGCACAGGCAATCGGAGACAGCGTGGAGCCAAGCAGGAGGCAGAAGCAAGGTCACAGGGATAGCCGGGTTCAGCAACAAGCGGGCAGCGAGGTACCAAGGTAAAAGCAGAAGCAACGTCAGAAGGGAAGCCGGGATCAGGAACCAGTAGTCAGAGTAATCAGAGTCCAAAGCAGAGTCGAGGGAAGCCAAGTTCAGCAACGGGAATCAAGCCGGGTATAAACAGGGTTCAGAATATCAGGACACAGCTGAAGACCAGTCAGCACCTTCCAGCAGTCAGAGCATTCTTTAAATAGGCGGTCTGGCGCCAATTACTGCTAGGGACGTGCTCCTGCGCACTGCCGCACGTGCACGCGCATTGGTGCGCGTGGAATTACTATGTTGCCCGTGATTGGTGCGCATAGAATTTTGCTGTTGCCCGTAAGCGTGCGCATGCGCACATGTGCGCGCCGGGTGCATCTTAACAGTTCTCTTACACCCATGCCAAAAAAATGCCATGGGGTCCACCCCAAAATCCGTACCAGACCCTTATCAGAGCATGCAGCCCAGCAGGTCAGGTAAGCGAGCACCCCCCTGAACCATACCAGGCCACATGCCCTCAACATAGGGGGTGCTTTGGGGCAGGGGGGCTGTGCCCCTCACAAAGCTTCGTGTTCCAATGTTGATGGGGACAAGGGCCTCTTTCCCACAACCCTGGCCGGTGATTGTGGAGGTCTTCGGGTGGGGGGGCTTATCGGAATCTGGAAGCCCCCAGATGGTGAATGAGTATGGGGTGCATAGTACCCTATCCACAAAGAAAAAGGTATAGTGTAAAAAATGACAGTAGGCAGTTTTTGACAAGTCCTTTATTTAAAAATATAAAATAAAAAAAACAATGTCCCCCGAAAAAAGAAAAAAAGGTCCACTCCTGCCGAAGGCTCCGCTGTCTGCCAAGACTGCTCTTTGGTACACATCTCTCATTCAAAGTCCCCAAAAAACTCCCCCCTTTTTGTCGGAACCCATATAAGCAATACTGTGTTTTATACCCCACATGCTTACAATATATATATATATATATATATATATATATATATATATATATATATATATATATATATATATATATATATATATAGCCTATATAGTGATTGGCCTCATTCAAAGTCCTGCCGACCAATCTTTCTCTCTTTTTGTTAACCACTTCAATACAGGGCACTTAAACACCTTCCTGCCCAGACCAATTTTCGGCTCTAAAAATCTTGACGTCATATGACACCCGGTCAGGATTTTGAAACACTTTGCCGCCGTCATTCTGCTATAGGAGACGGTCTTTGACAATTCCTTTATTAAAAACTTCTTTCATCTTCTTTATTCTGTCTTCTTCCTTCTTCCTTTCTTCATCCTTCGGCCGTCATTCTGCTATAGGGGGGGGGGGGGCGGCAAGGCAAGTGGTTAAATTTAGAGTAGGGGGAATGCAACAGAAGGAGTTGAAGCACCCAAAACTTGGTGGGAAGACCCAAATTCCAAGGTTAGAGGGAACAGGAAAAGTTAACTAAAGCACAGAGAAATCTCACGGCTGGAATTCACCAATAAAAAGCCAATAGATAAAGCAGTCCACCGGATTTAACTTAGAACTGAAAAACAGCTTTGGTCAGTTACCTGAAATACCTGGTTATCCGCTCCTACACTTACTTTTAACGTACTGAAATGTTATGCTTAAAAAAGGCTTTGCAGTCTTAAATAATTTCCGCAGGCATAGAAATCCTGTGACAATTATTACTGTAAAGTGTTTGAGTAATGACAGGAACAGCGTGATTAAATGTCTTATTTTTTACTTCAGTGACTTTTATGTATACTGTTCTAAAACTGATTAATTAAAAAAAAAAAAAAAGGAAAGGTTCAGCCTCAGCTTTCTATGATCTTGGAGCTGAATAAAGAAAGTAAAATTGTCATGTACGTATTTGATTTCAGGTATAAAAATTTGCAGAGGGGGAAAAAAGAAGATTGTAGTTCATAGCAACCAATCGTATTAGCTTTTATTTTCTAAGCTGTAGCAGAAAAATAAAAGATAGAAAATGATTGGCTGGTTTGGTCAGCATTTATCCTCCTTAACCACTTCAGCCCCGGACCAATTTGCAGCCAAAGGACCAGGCCCCTTTTTGCGATTCGGCACTGCGTCGCTTTAACTGACAATTGCGCGGTCGTGCGACGTGGCTCCCGAACAAAATTGGCGTCCTTTTTTTCCCACAAATAGAGCTTTCTTTTGGTATTTTTGTTTGCCCCTGCGGTTTTTATTTTTTGCGCTATAAACAAAAATAGAGCGACAATTTTGAAAACAATGCAATATTTTTTGCTTTTTGCTATAATAAATATCCCCCAAAAAATATATAAAAATTTTTTTTTCCTCAGTTTAGGCCGATACGTATTCTTCTACATATTTTTGGTAAAAAAAAAACACAATTATCGATTATTGATTGGTTTGCGCAAATGGTATAGCGTTTACAAAACAGGGGATAGTTTTATAGCATTTATATTAATATTTTTTTTTTTTACTAGTAATGACGGCGATCAGCGATTTTTATTGTGACTGCGACATTATGGCGGACACATCGGACATTTTTGACACCATTGTCATTTATACAGCAATCAATGCTATTTAAATGCATTGATTCCTGTATAAATGACACATGCAGTGAAAGAGTTAACCACTAGGGGGAGGGGAGGGGTTATGGGCTGTGACGTGTGTGTGTTTTTTTACATTAGGGGGCGGGGCTGACGTCTGACGTCATTGATCGGCTTTCCCGATGTCCGGGAACAGCCGATCAATGACAGGCAGTGTAGGAAGCGCGGGGAGGGGTTTGTTTACACAGACCTCTCCCCGTTCTTCAGCTCTGTGACCCGATCGCGGGACACCAGCAGCGATCGGGTCCGCTGATCCCGCGGCCAGGGTCACGGAGCTCCCGACCGGGTCGCGGGTGCGCCGCTGGCGGCGCACGCGCGACCCACGGCCAGGCAATTAAAGGGCCACGTACCTGTACGTGATTTTGCCTGCCTGTGCCATTCTGCCGCTGTATATCTGCGTGAGGCAGTCGGGAAGCGGTTAATGCCCCGTACACACGGACGTAAATTCCGACCACAAAATCCATCTGATTTTTTCTGACAGATTTTGTCCGACACTGGTGTTGCATACACACGGTCGGACAAAGTTGTCGGAGAATTCGATCATTCTGACCGTGGTTACGTTGGTTGCGTACGACGTAACTACGTAGAGGCTATTAGCCAATAGCTTTGGTCTCATAATTTGATCTGAGCATGCGTGGCACTTTGTCCGTCGGAATTCTCTACACACGATCGGAAAAAGTCCGATCGGATTTTGTTGTCGGAAAATTTGAGAGCAGCCGACGGAAAAAGTCCGATGGAGCCCACACGCGGGCAGATTTTCCGACAACATGGTCCGATCGGACATTTTCCATCGGAATTTCCGACCGTGTGTATGGGGCTTAACAGTGCACCCGGAAAGTATTCACAGTGCTTCACCTTTTCCACAATTTGTTATGTTACAGCCTTATTCCAAAATGGATTAAATTCATTATTTTCCTCAAAATTCTACAAACAATACCCCATAATGACAACGTGAATGAAGTTATTTTTTTTAATCTTTGCAAGCTTGTTAAAAATAATAAACAAAAAAAATCCCATGTACAGGATATAAGTACACCCATTGCTCAATACTTTGTTGAAGCACTTTTGGCACTAATTACAGCCTCAAGTCTTTTGGAGTATGATCCTACAAGCTTGGCACACCTATTTTTGGGCAGTTTCTCCCATTCTTCTTTGTAGAACCTCTTAAGCTCCATCAGGTTGGATGAGGAGCGTCGGTGCACAGCCATTTTCAGATCTCTCCAGATGGAACTCTCAAATCAGGTTCAAGTCTGGGCTCTGGCTGGGCCACTCAAGGACATTCACAGAGTTGTCTTGTAGCCACTAGTTTGTCACCTTGGTTGTGTGCTTAGGGTTCGTTGTCCTGTTGGAAGATGAACCTTTGCCCCAGTCTGAGGTCCAGAGCGCTTTGGAGCAGGTTTTCATCAAGGATGTCTCTGTACATTTCTGCATTCATCTTTCCCTCGATCCTGACTAGTCTCCCAGTTCCTGCCGCTAAAAAACATCGCCACAGCATGATGCTGCCACCACTATGCTTCACTGTAGGGATGTTATTGACCAGGTGATGAGCGGTGCCTGGTTTCCTCCAGGCATGACACTTGCCATTCCGGTCAAAGAGTTCAATCTTTGTTTCATCAGACCAGATAATTTTGTTTCTCATGATCTGAGAGTCCTTCAGGTGTCTTATGGCAAACTCCAGGTGGGCTGTCATGTGCCTTTTACTGAGGAGTGGCTTCCGTCTGACCTCTCTACCATACAGGCCTGATTGGTGGAGTGCTGCAGATGGTTGTTCTTCTGGAAGGCTGGGGCTCTGTCAAAGTGACCATCGGGTTCTTGGCCACCTCCCTCACTAATGTCCTTCTCCCTCGATCGCTCAGTTTGGCCGCTAGGAGGCTAGAGTGGAGTAAATATGAGCAGAAAGAAAAAATGTGTTTGTTTCGATACTTTATTTGCAAGAATTTGTTTAGTTAAATTTGTTAAATTTGTTTAATTTGTTTTCGGAATTTGTTTAATTTAATTGAATTCGGTCGAATTAAACGCAATTCAATCGAATTCGGAAAATGCAAATAGAATTCGAATTCCATTCTAATTCAAATTGTTCTGTTTGAAATTCAAATTTTGGAAAATGGTCAAATTCTTTCCATGCTATTCTTTTCTAGTATATTCTGTTCTTTTCTATTCTATTTGAACTTATTCTATTCGAAATTCAAATTTCGGAAATTGGTTATATTCTTTATATTCTATTCTTTTCTATTCTATTCTATTGATTTATTCTATTCTATTACTTTCTATTCTAATATTTTATTTTCAATTCTTTTCTATTGTTTTTTTTGTCTATTTTATTCTTTTCCTTTCTAATCTATTCTTTTATTTTCTTTTTCTATTCTATTCAAATTCTAATTCTATTTGAATTTTGGGAAATGGTTATATTCTTTTTATTTTATTCTATTCTATTGTTTTTTTTTCTATACTATTCTATTCTTTTCTATTCTATTCAAATTCAAATTAATTCCATTCAAATCCAAATGTATTCTATTTGAAAATTAAAATTTTCAGAAGATAGTTATATTCTATTATATATAATAATCTATTATTATTATTATTATTATTATAATAATAATAATAATAATAATAATCTATCTATTCTATTATTTTGTTTATTCTAGTCTATTCTATTTTATTCCAATTCAAATTTATTTTATTATTTTATATTCTATTCTTTACCATTCTATTCCTTTATTTTCTATTCTATTTCATTCTATTCTTATTTTATTATAATTCTTATTATTTTATTATATTCGATTCAAATTTTATCGGAAATTTTGTTTCAATATTTTATTTTAGTTATTTATTTTATTTTGTTACTATTGTAATTCGGAAATTCAGATACATCTGAGTTCCAGAATAACGAAAAATTCATCCGAATTTAGATTTGGAACAAAACGAACTGCACATCTAGAGTGGAGATAAAGAGTGGAAATAAACACTGGAGAGCATGGTCCAGATAACCAGGTAACCAGATGTCAGAAGGACTCATCCCATGGTCTTCAGCTGTGAGGCCTTAGACTGTCCAACATTCATATCTACTTAAGGGGAAGATTGTCCTCTAACTACTACTACTACTTTGTCCCTAATCAGTGTCCCTTACCTTTTTCCATTATTACTCTCCAGCCAGTAGACATGTGCACAATAGAAAAATTTGTTTATTTTCGTTTTGTTTCTTTCGTTTCCGTTGATTCGTAACAATTCGTAATTTCGTAAGTCGTCGATGTTCGTATTCGTAACGATTTCTTATTTTCGTAAGTTATTTTTTTGTTGATTCGTTTTTCCATTAGTTTAATTTTCGTTTATTCGAAATTCGGACGCATTCGTATTTTCGTAGATTTAGTTACATTCGTACTTTCGTTAGATTGATTTATTCGTACTTTCGTAACATTGTTTTCGTAGATTCGTAATCGGAGTATAATTCATAATTTTATGTAATGTGTATGCTATTACATTTTAAGAGACACGGAAAATTACGAATCGAAAAAAAAAAAGTTAGGAATGTACGAATTTTTTCATTCAATCAATTCGAAGCACGTTAAGCAGCGCCATTGTAAGAGACACGGAAAATTACGAATCGCAAAAAAAAAGTTACGAATGTACGAATTTTTTCTTCAATCCATTCGAAGCACGTTAAGCAGCGCCATTGTCAGAGACACTGAAAATTACGAATCGAAAAAAAAAAAAAGTTACGAATGTACGAATTTTTTTGTTCAATCCATTCGAAGCACATTAAGCAGCGCCATTGTAAGGGACACGGAAAATTACCAATTCAACAAAAAAAAAAGTTACGAATGTACGAATTTTTACGTTCATTTTGATTTTCGTTGTTCCTGCTTTCGTTTTTCGGATTTTCTTCTTTCGTAGTTTCGTTGTTTCTAATTTGGTTATTTTGGATTTTCATTGTTTTTCTTATTCGTTCGATTCGAACATTCGTTTCAATTTTAACGGAAAACAAAAAAAAACGAAACGAATTGCACATGTCTACCAGCCAGAGCTCTTCATATATCAGGTGCTAAGCTTGGACTGGGCACCATGGGTGGAACCCTCTAATCCAGCCTTTCTTAACCTTTTTTTTTTTTACCATGGAGGAACCTTTGAAATAGTTTCCAGATCTCCAGCTAAAAACTATAGTGTCTGGTACATAGGATGGTAATGCATGCCCCTGCCCATGTCTCCGCCCTCCCGTTTTAAACCAACAGACCACACTGTCCACTGTTACTCCTTTCCAGTGGAGTCCAGAAGTTCAGATAAGCAGCACTGAGAGAGCAAGAGCCAGCAGCATTAAAATGTTCTAAACTGCAAGTACTGGGGTAAGAACTTTAACAAATAGTTTACTGTGGATTTTTTTTTTATTGAACTCATACTAAAAAAATGTTGAGGGTTTTTTTTTTACTTTAACTTTGCAATAGGACACAGACATCAGTGGAGAGAGGAGAACCGGCTGCAGTAGAAGTCATCAAGCTGTGAGAGGAGAAGAACTGAAGGATGAAAACGTCGCCGGAGGGAGACGAAATTGGAAAGGAGAAGAGATGCCGGAGCTGCTTTAATAATATACTTTATAAAAAAACCTGTGTGCTGTTTTTATTTTTGACGCTTTTTTGGGGGGTGAATGGGTAGGGGTACAATGTACCTCAAAACTCATTCACATAGGGTGGGGGGGCCAGGATCTGGGAACTTCCATATTCTGATAAGCCCCCCGCCCGCAGACCCCGGCAGCCAGTGGCCAGGGTTGTCGGGAAGAGGCCCTTGTCCCCATCAACATGGGGACATTGTTCATAATTTTCCACATTTTGTCATGTTACAACCAAAAACGTAAATGTATTTTATTGGGATTTTATGTGATAGACCAACACACATAATTGTGAAGTGGAAGGAAAATGATAAATGGTTTTCAAAATGTATTACAAATAAATATGTGAAAATTGTGGTGTGCATTTGTATGGCGCCCCCTGAGTCAATACTTTGTAGAACCACCTTTCACTGCAATTACAGCTGCAAGTCTTTATGGGGATGTCTCTACCAGCTTTGCACATCTATAAAGTGACAATTTTGCCCATTCTTCTTTGCAAAATAGCTCAAGCTCTGTCAGATAGGATGTGTCTTGCCACAGATTCTCAATTGGATTTAGGTCTGGACTTTGACTGGGCCATTCTAACATATGAATATGCTTTGATCCACATAGTTACATAGTAGGTGAGGTTGAAAAAAGACACAAGTCCCTCAAGTCCAACCTATGTGTGTGATTATATGTCAGTATTGCATTGTATCTAAACCATTCCATTGTAGCTCTGGCTGTATGTTTCGGGTCGTTGTCCTGCTGGAAGGTGAACCTCCATCCCAGTCTCAAGTCTTTTGCAGACTCTAACAGGTTTTCTTCTAAGATTCCCTTGTATTTGGCTCCATCCATCTTCCCATCAACTCTGACCAGCTTCCCTATCCCTGCTGAGAAAAAGCACCCCCACCACATGATGCTGCCACCACCATGTTTCACGGTGGGGATGGTGTGTTCAGGGTGATGTGCAGTGTTAGTTTTCCACCACACATAGTGTTTTGCTCTTAGGCCAAAAAGTTAAATTTTGGTCTCATCTGACCAGAGCACCTTCTTCCACATGTTTGCTGTGTCCTCCACATGGCTTCTCACAAACTGCAAACAGGACTTCTCATGGCTCTTTCAAGAATGACTTTCTTCTTGTCACTCTTCCATAAAGGTCAGATTTGTGGAGAACACGACTAATAGTTGTCCTGTGGACAGATTCTCCCACCTGAGCTGTGGATCTCTGCAGCTCCTCCAGAGTTACCGTGGACTTCTTGGCTGCTTTTCTGGTGAATGCTCTTCTTGCCCGGCCTGTCAGTTTAGGTGGATGGCCATGTCTTGGTAGGTTTGCAGTTGTGCCATACTCTTTGCATTTTCAGATGATGGATTGAACAGAGCTCCGTGAGATGTTCAAAGCTTCAGATATTTTTTTATAACATAACCCTGATTTATACTTCTATGACCTTACTGGTGTGTTCCTTGGCCCTAATAATGCTGTTTGTTAATTAAGGTTTTCTAACAAACTACAGAGGGCTTCACAGAACAGCTGTATTTATACTGGATTTAAGTTACACACAGGTGGACTCTATTTACTAATTAGTGACTTCTGAAGGCAATTGGTTCCACTAGATTTTAGTTAGGGGTATCAGAGTAAAGGGGGCTGAATACAAATACACTCCACACTTTTCAGATATTTATCTGTGAAAAATGTTGAAAACCATTTATCCTTTTCCTTCCACTTCACAATTATGTGCCACTTTGTGTTGGTCTATCACATAAAATCCCAATAAAATAAATTAACGTTTTCAGTTGTAACATGACAAAATGCGGAACATTTCAAGGGGTATAAATATTTTTTCAAGGCACTGTAGGTGACACTGATAGGTGGCACTGATGGGCACTGAAAGGTGACACTGATGAGGAGGCACTGATCAGCACTGATTGCCAGCACTGATTAGCACTGATTGGCAGCACTGGTGGGCAGTGATAGGCAGCGCTGGTGGGCATTGATAGGTGGCCCTGATGGGCACTGATAGGTGGCGCTGATGGCCACTGATAGGTGGCACTGATGGGCACTGGTAGGCGGCACTGATGGGCACTGGTAGGCAGAATTGATAGGTGACACTGATGAGAAAGTACTGGTGGGCACTGATTGGCAGCACTGGTGGGCACTGTTGGGACTGCACTGATAATCAGTGCCCTTTAACACAAGCCTGTTATCAGCTCTCTTCTCCCCTCCTCATGCTGTCAGCGTGAGGAAAGGAAAGCCGATAACCGGCTTGTGTTTACAACATGATCCGCTGTCTTTGGACACAGCTGATCACCTTGTAAAAAGCCGCTGTGATTGGCCCTTTACCCCGATCTATGATCATATGAATTCTTCGGGCATCGCAATCACAGGAGGACATCATATGATGGCCTCCTGGCAAAGTAAGCCCGCTCTGTAGCAGTTGTTCGGCTATAGCGCGGGTAGTAAGTGGTTAAGACATGCCGCTGTATATATCTGGATTGATATATTTGTATTAATTTTAATAATAACAATAGAGCAAAAAAAATAAAAAATGAAGGCTAAAAAGAAAAAAGCGACAAAGTCTCTTTAAAATGTTTTGGCCACCACGGCATGTCTGCAGGAGCGGGCTGAAGAGTTTCAGCTTTTTCATGTTAAACTCGGTTTTCTCATCATATAAGGAAAGATCTTCCTGCCACTTTGACAGGGATTTTATTTTTCACTTGTATGTTCAGTTGGTGAAAAATCCCAGGGGACTTTTAGATGTTATTGTGAGACAATCTTTTCAGCGGTGTCCTGCCGGGTAACGAGGCTGTACCATACTGAAATGCTGCATTATGTTTTTGAAAAAAAAAAAAAAACACCGTAGCTATGTCAAAATCTTGCTATATAGTTGCATAGCAATGATGTATGCATGCTGGCAATTAAATCAGGTTTATACTGTGTTTGAATTTTATCAGCGTTATGCTTACATCTGGGTGTTCTTGCTGAGGGTACCCTAATTTCTTTTATAAATGTAGCACCCTCTACCTAGGTCGGTGCTTGAGGTGAGGATTTTTGTTTTACAGGTAAATCTAGGCAGGCCTAGCTAGAAGCTAGGCCTGTTTTTTTGATCTGTGTGGGCTGGGAGTGGCTCAGTGCAGCAGCTGTGACTCACAGACAGCATCACTCCACTGTCACCTCCCTCTTTCTTCTGGAGGATTCTAGAAGAAGAGGAGGGGGAAGAGAGGTGGAGCTGTTTGGGGTGTCTCGGGGAGCCCTGACCAATCCCCAACTAGGATTGTCAGGGGGCAGGCCTCCTTGAAATACCCAGGGTCAGCCCAGCTGGGGAGGAGTTGTCGGTGGAAGAACTGAGGATGGAGTATGAGGCTGTCAGGGGCTGTGAGGGAGCTCCCCAGTCTGACCTTGGGCCTGGGCTCGGGTGCTGGATGGACCTCTCCAGAAAACTGTTGGGGCTCTCAACAGGAGGCATAGGAGGAGCATGAGAGGACAGCAGGCGCTAGTACTGCCGGGCAAGTCTTCAGGAGGGAGCCACCGGTTGCAGCCAGGAGGACTCAGGAGGCACCCCTGAGAGGACTGGGAGTGTGCAGTCTGGGATGTGTGCAGAGCCATTAGTGTTTGTGGACTGTGATGTCATGGGCAATCATAATAGGAAGCATAATCGGACGAACGATCAGAAGGTATCTGTAACTTTCAGTTTACTAAACAGATGCTAAGTAGAATCAATAATGCAAAACAGGGTCAGAATGGGGAGGAGCATGCATATAATGCAGAATAATACAAAACAGATTATGAAAGCTGCACAGACATGAACCCTTCACAACAATGTCTGCGATATGTGGCTGCATAGCACAGTCTCTATAAGACCCTATAAACATAAAGCGACTCTCTGAGAATCACTATTTCAGTAAAAGTGTACAGAACACAGCTACTTGTGATTATCCTCATGGAGAGCATGTCTCTCAGTTAAGTCCAGGGTAGCTCTGGTATTACAGGTGTAGCACTAACCCCCTGAAGGAGCGGCTTGATTGATTTGGGCCTGCACTTTAACAATAAACCCCCCTTGACTTGACTCAGTCCCCTTGACACAGCTGTGGTGCGGTTTGGTTGTGTAATGAAATGGTGCGAGATAACCCCACAATGCACAATACAATATAATATACCTGTATTATCACCAGGGTATCCAATGACTCCACCTGCTGGGAGAAAACTATACTCCACACAATTGGGATACTTAACCAACAGTATACTTTACTGTAAATTGTAATAAACAGGTGGTTCCAATTTTGGTACTGTCACCTTAACGTAGAATGACAGGGCAATGATTATGAACAACAATTCTACACAATGAAACTACAAGGGAGCTCCCCCTACTTTTATAGCTAGTTGTAAGATCTCATTAAAAGTACACAGTCTTTAATCTTCTTGTCTTCTGCTAGCTATGGTGATTTCTTATAAATTGTAATCCAAAAGGGTAAAGAAATTAGGATTGGCTTAACCGCTTCCCGACCGCCTCACGCAGATATACTGCGGCAGAATGGCACGGGCAGGCAAAATCACGTACCTGTACGTGGCCCTTTAATTGCCTGCCCGTGGGTCGCGCGCATGCTGCCACCGGTGCGCGCACGACTCGGCCGGGAGCTCCGTGACCCTGGCCGCGGGACCAGCAGACCCGATCGCCGCTGGTGTCCCGCGATCGGGTCACAGAGCTGAAGAACGGGGAGAGGTCTGTGTAAACAAACCTCTCCCCGCGCTTCCTACTCTGCCTGTCATTGATCGGCTGTTCCCGGTCATCGGAAAGCCGATCAATGACGTCAGACGTCAGCCCCGCCCCCTAATGTAAAAAAACACAGACGTCACAGCCCATAACCCCTCCCCTCCCCCTGGTGGTTAACTCTTTCACTACCACTGTCATTTATACAGGAATCAATGCATTTAAATAGCACTGATTTCTGTATAAATGACAATGGTCCCAAAAATGTGTCAAAAATGTCCGATGTGTCCGACATAATGTCGCAGTCACAATAAAAATCACTGATCGCCGCCATTACTAGTAAAAAAAAAATATGAATTAAAATGCTATAAAACCATCCCCTGTTTTGTAAACGCTATAACTTTTGCGCAAACCAATCAATAATCGCTAATTGCGATTTTTTTTACCAAAAATATGTAGAAGAATACGTATCGGCCTAAACCGAGGAAAAAAAATGTTTTTTTATATATTTTTGGGGGATATTTATTATAGCAAAAAGCAAAAAATATTGCATTGTTTTCAAAATTGTCACTCTATTTTTGTTTATAGCGCAAAAAATAAAAACCGCAGGGGCGATCAAATACCATCAAAAGAAAGCTCTATTTGTGGGAAAAAAAGGACGCCAATTTTGTTTGGGAGCCATGTCGCACGACCGCGCAATTGTCAGTTAAAGTGACGCAGTGCCGAATCGCAAAAAGGGGCCTGGTCCTTTGGCTGCCAATTGGTCCGGGGCTGAAGTGGTTAAATATCCTCCACTATTGAATAGGATCTCCCATGTTTAGATCTTCCAAAAAGCAAACAAAATGTGCATATATTTGTCTAGAACACAATGGATACGTCAAGACTCTCTCCCAGGGCACCAAATAAATGTAGGCATTATTTGTTTTTAATATTTAATTTTTTCCCTCCTATGCCTTACAGCAAAACAAATGTGCGAAAACACTGCTGCATTAAAAAAAAAAAAAAAAAAAAAAAACTTTGACATGTTTATCATGTAAGTGTATTAAATGATATTCATTTAGAATGGGAAAAAAAATCTGCAAGTGAAACTGTGAAACTAAAACACACAACTGCAGTTAACCGTCACCAATGAATTTTAGAGCAGGCAATGCTAGCACTTGCCTATGGGCACTCGTAGCAGCATGGGCACATGTTACACAAATGTAAATTGACATAAGACTGTGACATCGTTCTTGCCACCACAAGACGGGTCCTACAGGCACGGCAAGCCTGTCTACACTCCAGGTTAGAGTTTGGAAATCAGACGTCTTATTATACAGGAAAGCTAGCCACCGGAAAACTTATGGCTTAGGCTTTTTTTCATCTTTCTGGCACATCACAGAAACAAAAGCTGAATTTTCCTAAATCTCAACTGCTATAAATATGATTATAGCCACCTTATTTCTCAAGGAGCGCAAGTTGTTGTTTTTTATTTTTTTATTTTTTTGCACTAGATCTGCCACGTGACACTTGTAGCCTTCAATATTATGGGTTGTTCTATTAAAGAATATATTACAATGGGTATTGTTGATGCTGGGTGGACACTGTGGATCATGGTGCTTGGTGGACATAGTGGAACACCGTGCTTGGTGGACAGAACAGATCAAGGTGCTTGGTGGACACAGCGGATCACGGTGCTTGGTGGACATAACGATTCCTAGTGCTTGGTGGGCACAGCGAATAACAGTGCTTGGTGGACACAGGGGAACACAGTGCTTGATGGACACAGCAGATCATGGTGCTGGGTGAACACAGCGGATCACGGTGCTTGGTGAACACAGCGGTTCACATGCTTGATGAACACAAAGGATCATGGTTCTTGCTGGACACAGTGGATCACAGTGCTTGTTGGACACAGTGAATCAGGGTGCTTGGCAGACACAGCTGATCATGGTGCTTGGTGGACACAGTGGATCAGGATTTTTGGTGGACACAGCGGATCAGGATGCTTGGTGGACACAGTGGATCACGGTGCTTGGTGGACACAGTGGATCACGGTGCTTGGTGGACATATCGGATCATGGTGCTTGCTGGACACAGCGGATCACAGTGCTTGGTGGACACAGCGGATCACAGTGAGCGGCTGGGGTATCATGTGATCAATCAGAGCAACCACATGATTAAGTGTAAGCAAAACCTTAATAAATGGCTTCCATTCATGACATCTTGCTTACTACTGTGATGCTGTGATTGTCCCACAGCTATCACATGGTACCTGGGCCAATCACAGCACCCTGTACCATGTTTTTAGCTAAAGCCAATCACAGCATCACAATAGTAAGCACACTGAGCTGTCATGAATGAGAATCTTCACTGTTATAACAATAACAGTGTAAACACAAATCCCTGACCACATTCCCACAGAGTAGTACAGTGTTTTGGATTACCAATTAGGTAGAGTAGGCACCAGCCTATAGGTCCCATGCTGTTTAAGGACCCCCATAACACCAGATAAAAATAACATTTATCTGATTGTGAAAGCAAATTACAAGGAACCTTTGTTAAAGTGGTAGTAAACCGTAGTTGAAGAAAAAAAAAATGATCTTGCAAGGCAAAGTCATAATGTGCTAGTGCATTGCATACTAGCACAATATGAGAGACTTACCTTGATGTCACCAGCTGCATGCACTCCGAATATCTCCCAAAGAGTGCAAGTTTAGGAGATATTCACAGTACTTACAGGTACAGTAAGCCTTATTATAGGTATAAGTGGTAAAACAGAGTTTTTTACCACTTTAAATTGTTTACAAAAGATAGAAAAAAAATGAATCAACTAAAAAGAAATAAAGGCTCTATAGAGAAAATACTGTATAAAATGTAATGTACCCAATAACAACTTAAAGTACATAAACCATAGACTTCAGGATCACATTACAGTTTGTCTCTTAAAAGGTCATCTTTTTCAGCTGTCAGTTTGTAAAGAAAAATTGGCGCGACCTACGTGTGTGTAATGTACAGTAGTGATGGTCATCCCCATCTAGCTGCCGACATGCACACTTCTTAGTTCAATGTTATCCCATTGGTGTGCATGCAAACCCCCAGCAACCTGTGAGGAGGGGCTTTGAGGTTTCAACTGCCTAGGGGCCTCCATAGAGTTTAATCTGTCACTAGGCACTATTCCTTCCACTGACACCAACAATTGGGCAACGTTCCTCCCATTAAAACCAACAACGGGGCCTTATAACGCCCATTAATAAAAACCAATGATGGGGCACTATTCCTACCACTGACACCAATGACGGGGCACTACTCCTTCAACTGACACCAACAATTGGGCAACGTTTCTCCCATTATCACCAACAATGGGGCCTTATAACTCCCATTAATACACTGTTTTTCCCACTGACCATCAATGGAGCACTGTTCCCCCCACTCATGCTATTAATTGGCAACATTCCTCCCACTGGCACCAATAATGGGGCACTATTCCTCCCACTGACACCAATGATGGGGCACTATTCCTTCCACTGACACCAATGATGGGGCACTATTCCCTTCCACTGACACCAATGATGGGGCACTATTCCCTCCCACTGACACCAATGATGGGGCACTATTCCTTCCACTGACACCAATGATGGGGCACTATTCCTCCCACTGACACCAATGATGGGGCACTATTCCTTCCACTGACACCAATGATGGGGCACTATTTCCTTCCACTGACACCAATGATGGGGCATTATTCCTCCCACTGACACCAATGATGGGGGACACTATTCCTCCCACTGACACCAATGATGGGGCACTATTCCTCCCACCTGACACCAATGATGGGGCACTATTCCTTCCACTGACACCAATGATGGGGCACTATTCCTCCCACTGACACCAACAATGGAACACTATTCCTCCCACTGACACAATGATGGGGCACTATTCCTCCCACTGACACCAATGATGGGGCACTATTCCTCCCACTGACACCAATGATGGGGCATTATTCCTCCCACTGACACCAATGATGGGGCACTATTCCTCCCACTGACACCAATGATGGGACACTATTCCTCCCACTGACACCAATGATGGGGCACTATTCCTTCCACTGACACCAATGATGGGGCACTATTCCTCCCATTGACACCAAAATGGAACACTTTTCCTCCCACTGACAACAATGATGGGCGCTATTTCTCCCACTGACACCAACAATGGAACACTATTGATCTTTTATTGAAAAGAATCAAGCAACCAATTTTATACAAAAATAAAAAACAAAACCATTGTACAAAACTTCAACAGAAATCATAGGAATACATATCCATGTTCAAAATATTTACAATATATACATAGTCCACTACCAAAACTATTTACATAAAGCAGCAGAGAGGGCCTAAGAGGCACAACCCATCACCTATGTACGCAGCCATTTATCAAAAATTTATAAAAATAATAATCTAGGGTGATAAGAGACAGACAGCCACACCCGGGAAAGAGACTCCTGGCAGTCAGGGAGGCTTGAAACCCCTCCACGCCTTCAACCAAGCCCCCTGACTCTGCTTGTCTCTCTCAAGCACCCGAATCTTCCCACCTCATGCAGAATGTCATACACCACCACCTCAACAGGAAGGATTTTATGCCGAATGCAGACCTGACACCGTGCGTTCCAGGTGAAATAACGGACTACTAAGCTAACTAGAAAAAGTGTATCCAAACAAAAAACTCCACCAGTACTGAATGCTCCGTACACCCACTCAGCATAACCCAGCCTGGAGAGGAAAGGAACACCGAGGGCCCGCCCCACCTGTTTGTACACCTCTATGTTAAAAGGGCAACGAAGCAGAAAATGGTCCATAGTCTCCTCCTCACCTGCACACTCCTCCCGAGGACAGCTACGATCCATCCCACTGCGGAATTTCAAATTGCCCCGAACATAGAGCCTCCCATGGAAGCACAACCAGGCCAGATCCCTAAATTTAGGGGGTACTCTGTCCAAATTAATCAGTCTTAACCCTTCCCTCAAAACTGGGCCTGGGCAATCCCTTAAGGCCAGTGGGTCATGAAAGACTTCGCTCAAGACTCGACTCATAAGGACTTTCCTTGGAACCGATCTGAGATCTTCAGCCGACAATCGCCACTGCCGCAGTAACTTCAGGCACGGAGCGACATAGGCTGGTAGCTGACCACGATGACCCCTGCGATTCTTCACTTGGCCACCTTCTTCCCGAAGTCGTAGAAAAGGCCTAAACCAAGATCTAAATATGCCTACCCATCCAGGAGGTTCCACTGCAAGCATATTACCAATGTTAAACTTGAGAAATAGCAGTGAAAAGAAAAGAACTGGGTTGACCATACCTAAGCCACCCTCCCTCCTGGATAGATAGGTGACATTCCTCTTGATGGGGTTCAGTCTGTTCCCCCACAGCATCTGGAAGAACACACTACTGACCCTAGCATAGAGAGACACTGGCAAGATGCAGACAAAGCTAACATACAAGAAGATCGGAATCAGGTAAGTCTTAATCAGATCAACCCTTTCCCTCATAGATAACTTCCATCTCTTCCAGCTGACCACCTTAGTATTGGCAATTTCCAGTCTGCCTTCCCAGTTTTTGAGGCCATAATCGCCGGGTCCAAATTCAATGCCTAGAATCCTAATTCTTTCCTGGGGCACTGGAAAGGTGTCCGGGAGATCAAACCCCTCACCTTCCTTTCCCATCCAGAAAACTTCACTCTTTTCCTGATTGATCTTGGAGCCTGATGCTTCAGAATACCGTGATGTCAGAGAGACCACCTCCTCTGCTTCATCTGCCCCAGTGACAATCACCGACACATCGTCCGCATAGGCAACAACCCTCAAAGGCGGCTCACCCGGGAGCCCCACTGGCACCCCACACAACATGCCGCTCTCTAGCCTCCTGATGAAGGGGTTGATTGCAAACACATAGAGCAGGGGACTCAGGGGACAACCCTGGCGCACCCCGGAACCAACCTCAAAGGACTGCCCAACCCAACCATTAACAAGAGGAAAGCTTTCTTCCCCCTTATACAAGACTTTTAACCAATCGACAAAACCACCCGGCAGACCGTACTTACTAAGGAGCAACCACAGGTACTCATGGTTAACACGATCAAAAGCCTTTGCCTGATCCAATGTCAGCAAATACTTTCCCCAGCCTGCAGCCCTGCACCGCTCCAAGGCCTCCCGGACAGCTAAAACCGCTGTGAAGGTGCACCTACCCTGGACCGAACAGTGCTGATGGCGAGAAAGCAAAGACTCTGCTACTGATGACAGGCGCCAGAAAATAATCTTTGCCAGTATCTATCGACATTAAGAAGGCTGATGGGGCGCCAATTCTCAATCATCGAAGGATCTTTACCCTTTGAAAGAAGAATCACAGCCGAGTGCCTCATGGAAGGGGGAAGCACCCCCTCAGCAACGCAACTGTTAAAAACCTCTACCAAATGTGGAGCCAGAATAGACTTAAAGGCTTTGTAAAACTCAGCCGTCAAGCCATCCTGTCCAGGTGACTTTTTGATGGCAAGCTGTTCAATTGCCCTCATCACCTCATCAACTGTGATCTCCTCTGTCAAGTTCATCAATGGAACATCTCCACCATTTAAACCTGGAGTAGAGTCCAAAAAGCTGTCCATCTTGTCACGGTCAAGCTCTTTCCTCCCAAGAAGGTCAGCATAAAAGGACCTCACGACCTCCAGGATCCCTGACCTGGACTTTGTCAGGGAACCTGTACTGTCCTTAAGGCCAACAACCGTTTTAACAGCTACACCTTGTTTGCAGTTCTGGTAAGGGTCAGGCGAGTGGTACTTCCCATAGTCCCTCTCTAGAACCAAAGAGGCATGCCGGTCATATTGACACTTCCTGAGAAGGAGTTTCACTTCAGAGATTGCCCCAGGATCTCCTCCTCTCGAGACAAGAATATCCAGCTTCCTCCGTAAACGTTGGTAGGTCATGTATTTATTAAACTGTTTTCTATTGGCTAGGCCCCTGAAGAATCCAGCGATCCTCTTTTTGGTCAGCTCCCACCACTCAGCCTTGCTGCTACAAAAGTCCAGGATGGTCACCTGAGCCTGAAAGAATTCCTCAAAGGATTGTCTAACATGTTCTTCCTTGAGTAGAGTCGAATTCAATCTCCAGATGCCCTTGCCCCTCTGAGGGGCGTCTGAAGCATTCAGGACCACAGATAGCATACAGTGATCAGAGAACTCTACTGCCTGCACCACTGGGGGCGAGAAAGCAGAGGTCTCCTTCAAAAAAAAACCTATCTATCCTACTCTGACTACTACCTCGATGAAAGGTGAACCCCGTGTCATCCGGGATGTGCTTAATGTGCACATCCACAAGACCAGCATCCCTAACCATACTATTTAAAAAAACGCTATCATATCCCAGCCTGTCCTTGAAGTCCTTCCTGTCCTTGGGCCTAGTTATTGTATTAAAATCACCTCCAGACCACTTGCCGGGATGTAAAAAGAAATGGCTTGATCCTTGTAAAAAGGCATTTCCTGTCCCACTTTGTGTGCGGCCCATAAACATTAATTAGGCGCAGGTCCTGCCCCCCCACAAGGACGTCTAAGACCATACATCTCCCAATTTCCACCTCAATAACCCGCCGGACAGTTACCATGCCGGTTTTAAACAACACCGCCACACCGCCGTAAGGCTCGGCTGCAAGAGACCAGTAAGATGGACCATACCTCCCCTCTCTCTTGGCCAAATGAATATCTGCCAAGGAGGTGAGCCTAGTCTCCTGCAGAAATAAAATTTCAGCATCTAATTGGCTGAACAAAAAGAAGGCCATAGAACGAGCTCTTACCAATTTAATGCTGGCGACATTTATTGTCACCACTTTTAACGGAGGGGGAACCGCCATTTGGGTTATTGGGTGGATTGCTTCTTAGCTCCCCTCTGCTGCTCATCACTAGAAGCCTCTCTCTTTCTAGAGGCCGCCTCAAACTCCATATCAGAATCGGAACTCCGCTCAGAAGAAGCTCCGGATGAGGAAATATCCCAGGACTTATGATGGCGGGAGACAGGCACTGGTGCCCGTTCCGTCCTCACCACCTGCTTATTCCGCTTCCCAACCTTCCTTCTCTCCTCCAGATACTGCAGGTCAGCTTCTGAGATGCCAACATCTCTTTTTTTTTTTTTTCTTTACAGAGGATGAAGCGACCTTTTTGGTACACGCTACCACTCCTAGTGGGGGGGGGGGGTGTTCCTTTTGAGACAGACTTAGGTGGGGTAGACACCTGGGGGGCAACTGACCCGGGGGGCACAGACTGGGAAGGTTCTGACACAAGAGGAGAGGGTACAGTAGGCTGGGGGGACACAGAGACAGATACAGAAGGAATACTTACAGACACAGGAGGGGTGGTCACAGGATCTGGAGAGGGATCCTGAGCAGGACCAGGGGAGTCGGTCACCGCAGAGGGGGATGGTACACCAGGGGCCTCACCCTCCATCCTGTCCAGCCTTGACAAGTCATCAATTACCTCCTTCTCCATATTGTGCCAGGCTTCAGGACATCTGCTGTAGGGGTGGCCAAGGCGCAGGCACAGGTTGCACCTGATCATCTGGGTGCAGTCCTTGGCCATATGACCCTGACCCCGACACACTGAACATATCAAGGCTGAACAGGAGGAGCTCAAATGCCCCTTTTCTCCACAGCGGTGACACAGCTTCGGCTGACCAGGGTAGAAAATAGTCATCCTATCCCTCCCTATAAAAGCTGAGGAGGGCAGGTGACGGACAACATTCCCATCCCTGGCCAACCTGACTGTTACTGACCATCCCCCAGTCCAGATGTTACGCTCATCAAAGATTTTGCTGGGCTTAATCAAAACCTCCCCATAGTTCCGCAACCAAACCTCTAGATCCCGAGCGGGGACGCTCTCATTAGTCAAAATGATTGTTATTTTTTTTACTGTTGACCTCTGAGAGATCGCAACTGGGGCCAGACCTTCCCATTCGGGTCTTGACCTGCACCGAGCCTCATATCGCTCCCAGAACAGGTCAAGACCCTCTGGCCTGGTGAAGCTGACTGTATAATCCCTTGTCCCAGCTACATGTATAAAAGCATACAGGTCATTTGCCCCAAAACCCATCTCCAAAATCATGTCCACCACCGCACGCCGTGCTGGAGGGACTGCACCACCTTCCCATTTCAGAATTACAACATTACGTCTGGGGCCCCCAGCAGAAGGCAGAGACCCAAGACCCGATCCTGGGGTGCCCAAAGTGGTAGCCCGTAGGGGAAAACCCGGCTTGGGAGCAGAGCCACCAGGAGCAGAGCGCACCACCTGAGCAAAGGTGGGTTTATCAGGACCAAGGCTCCACACTGAAGTCACATTAGTCTTTATGTTGTTGTTATTATTATTAGCATCAACAGTCTGAACTGGATTAACAGAATCTGTAGCAGGACGATTGTCCATCACACTGGTGCTGGGGGGATTGTTATCAGTCACAGGAGTGGTCATAGTTACTGCTGCAGTACCAGCTGTCTCCTGATGCTGCGCTGTAGAGTCTTCAGCAGCAGTGGGGCAAACAGCGTTGGAAGGGTTAATGGGCTCTGCTGACACCTGTGGTTCCTCCACAGAAATGACATTTTTTAAAGGTAACTCTTCCTGCATTGCAGCATCAGCAGGCACAACATCGCTGCCCACAGGACTGGCAGCATCAGCGGGCACAACATTGCCACCCACAGGAGTGGCAGCATCAGTGAAGGGAACAAAAACAGTCTTATCCACAACATGGGACTTGGCAGGCTTTACCTTATCAGGTACGTCATCAGTAATGTCCTCCTCATTAAATACCAACTGATCCCCCCGCATTGGAGACTCCATTACCTGAATGGTCCTCATCATGCCTCCTGAGTCCTGGGAAGGCATGGGGCTGCTTACCTCTCCCTGGGGGGGCAGGGGTTCAGAACTGGGGGTCTCCTCCTCCACCTCCATCTTTGTCATCCTTCCAAACCTCCTGTCATTCCCAAACTTCTCCTTGAAGGGCCCATCTTTGCCTTCCATCATGGCCACGATGGTCTCCTGATGGTCCACACGGACTTTGGCCAATTGGATCTCCGGATCCATGGATCCACGTTTCTGGCTGTATAAGCCCTCACGCTGCCTTCGCAGACGCTTCAGCTCCGCTCGCAGCTTGTAAAGCTTATCCCTCTCCTTATTTAGGACCTTTATCCCGGTCACCACACGCTCCCGAATGGCTTCCGCTCCTTCTTCCTCACCAGGGGTAGAGAGATCAGCTTGCCCAGTGGAAGGCATGTCACCCGACGGCCCAGGAGATGGCTGAGAGCCTCCAGCAGGAGAGGCCCCGCTGGCCTCCATGGCTTCCCCAGAAAGGGGCCAGGAGAGCTGGGATAGATTTCACCACCACACCCCTCTCACACAGATCAGCTGGAGGAGCTTCCAGAGACACCTTCCTCCTGACACACCTGTGCTCCAGTGATGGGTGGGGCACTATTCCTACCACTGACACCAATGATGGGGCACTATTCCTCCACTGACACCAATGATGGGGCACTATTCCTCCCACTGAAACCAATGATGGGGAACTATTCCTCCCACTGACACCAATAATGGGCACTATTCCTCCCACTGACACCAATGATGGGGCACTATTCCTCCCACTGACACCAACAATGGGGCAATATTACTTCCACTGACACCAATGATGGGGCACTATTCCTCCCACTGACACCGACAATGGGACAATAGTCCTTCCACTGACACCAATAATGAAGCACTATTCCTACCACTGACACTAACAATGGGGCACTATTCCTACCACTGACACCAACAATGGGGCACTATTCTTCCCACTGCTTACCAACCCTAAGACATTGCTTACTCCTACTCCTGGTGCTGGGGCATTTTCCTCTGTCAATGGTTACAGTCTGGTCCCTCTAACAGCAGGAGTCTTCAAACTACGGCCCTCCAGTTGTTTAGGAACTACAATTCCCATCATGCTTAGTCATGTCTGTGAATGTCAGAGTTTTACAATGCCTCATGGGATTTGTAGTTCCACAACAGCTGGAGGGCCGTAGTTTGAGGATACCTGCTCTAAGATCAGGACAGTGAACTGGCCCTTTAATTAGAAAGTTTGAGGACCTCTGATTTACAGGATGTATATTCTTATAGCGATATAGACACATCTGGAGATATAGAATTTGTTCATTTATTTATACAGATCTATAAAGCTACACAGGAGATTGCCTATTCATGTTTATAGAGAAGTGGGGAATATTCCTCAATACTTTTTATTATACTATTATTACATTGCTGCATCGTGAGATCGCGGGAGATCGATCGATCAACTGCCAAACTAAAAATTCCTTGTGTAGAAACTTTGATTAAAGGAAACTTGCTGTGGCTGCCCTCATTCTGAAAATGCTAGTTGCCTGGCAGTTGCACTGATTCAGTGGCTTCAATAATTGCCTGAGAAAAGACACACAAATCAGGGAATTCACTGTGAAGTCAGAGTACCCAATCTGTGGATCTTCTAGGTGAGAGGTAAAAAATACACACACTTTATTCAGCATGCATGCAAGTAACATGAAAAATTATATCGGATGATAGGTCTACTTTAAAGAGATTCTTTAACTAAACCATTAATTTCAACAAAGTTTCCCCTTGGTAATTGCCTGCAAAAGCCTTATTTGTGTAGACACCCAGAAGCCCTGAGACTGCTGTTGGGTGCCGCCATCTTGGGTGTGATGTCAGCAGCCTCATTTAGGTGACACTCTATAGCAATCATTCTGAACCATGTGTCAAGGCCTCCCTCCTGCTGAGCCTCCAGCCAGCTTCAGATCAGCTAACCTCCAACAGTGCTACCCCACTTCCCATAGTGGCCTGCAGTGACCCCAACACCCCACCATGCCCCTTAACCTCCCATAGTGGCTTGCAGTGCCCCTCAACCTCCCACAGTACCCCCAGGGCACCTGAGAGCCCTCAGCCTCCAAAGTACCCACCAACCTCCCACAGTGCCACCCAACTTCTCATTGTAGTCTACAGTGCCCTTACCCTCCCACAGTGCCCCAGGACTCCTGAGAGCCCTCAGCCCCGTCAGTGTCCTCCAACATCCCACAGTGCCCTACAACCTCCCATAGTAGCTTGCAGTCCCCCTCAACACAGTGCCAGTGGGACTACTGAGAACCCTCAGCCCCCAAAGTTTACCCCAACTTCCCACAGTGCCACCAAATCTTCTATATTGGCTTTCAGTGCCCCTCAACCTCTCACAGTGCCCTCAGGACCCCTGAGAGTACTCAGCCCCCACAGTGCCCCCCGACTTTCCACAGTGCCCCTCAACCTCCTATAGTGGCTTACAGTGCCCCTCAACCTCCCACAGTGCCCCCAGGACCCCTGAGAGTCCTCAGCCTCACAGTGCCCCAACCTCCTGCAATGCCATTTAACTTTCCATAGTGGCCTGCACTGCCCTCAACCTCCTACAGTGTCTCCAAGACCCCTGAGAGCCCCCAACCACCACAGTCTCCCCCAGTGCCCCCCAAGCTCCTATAGTGGCTTGCAGTGCCCCTCAACCTCCCACAGTGCCCCTAGGCCCCCTTAGAGCCCTCAGCTCCACACTGCCCCAACCTCCCACAGTGCCACCTAGCTTCCTATACTGGCCTGCAGTGCCCTCAACCTCCCACAGGGCCCCCAGGCCCTCTTAGGGTTCTCAGCCCCACAGTGCCCCCAACCTCCCACAGTGCCATCTAACTTCCCATAGTGGCCTGCAGTGCCTTCAACCTCCCACAGTGCACCATGACCCCTGAAAGCCTTCAGCCCTACAGTGCTCCCCAGCTTCCCATAGTGGCCTACAGTGCCCTCAACTTCCCACAGTGCCCCAGGACCACTGAGAACCCTCAGCCCCACAGTGTCCTCCAACATCCCACAGGGCCCTCCGACCTACCATAGTGGCCCGCAGTGCTTCTTAACCTCCCACAGTGCCCCCAGGCCCCCTGGGAGCCATCAGTACCCACAGTGCTCCCCAGCTTCCCATAGTGGCTAGCAGTGCCCCTCAACCTTCCACAGTGCCCCCAGGCCCCCTGAGAGCCCTCAATGTCCCCCAACCTCCAACATTGCCACCCAGCCCCCTGAAGTATCCCTTAATTGCTGCAGAGGCTCCATCCCTACTGCCTCCAACCACCAACTGTGTCCTTCAAGAGGAAGTAAACACTCTCTAATAAAAATAAAAAAAACACCCTGCAGGACAAAGGAATAATGAGCAGGTATGCATAGCATACTAGCTCATTATGAATTACTTACCTGAGATCGAAGCCCCCGAAGCGACCCTCGTCCACCTCATCCGTCGCCGCCATAATACCCAGAATGACTTTCGGGTATTGCTGCTCTGGCATTGTGACTGGCCAGAGCAGCGATGACGTCACTCTGGCGCATTCGCGTGGGAGCCTTCACTGATCGCCTTCACTGACGGCACGCTCAGTGCGCCTGCGCCGTAGACATCGGTGCCCGTTTTTAGGAAAATATCTCCTTAACTGTGTAGGTTAAGGAGATATTTCTTGCACCTACAGGTAAGCCTTAATCCAGGCTTACCTGTAGGTCAAAGTGGTCTGTAAGGGTTTACAACCACTTTCAGTCCCACACAGTGACCCTGCCTAACCCCCTTCAGAACCCCCATCCCTCCAAAGAGAAACCCTTCCAGTATTTCCATAATTTTATTGTGTGGGTATAAACTTATTTGTTATTGTTGGGAACGCGTTTTGGAAGAATTTACCGTGACCTGTCTCAAAAAGGTTGCAAACCACTGTTCTATAGTATTTTCCTACATCCCTCCCCAGGCTGCTACATACAATGTTGTGAAGGGAAGGGTGGAGGAGATGCCTGGGCCAGCATAGGAGGTAGGAGGCTGTGCTAAGGAGGTAGGAGGCTGTGCTAAGGAGGTAGGCGGCTGTGCTAAGGAGGTAGGAGGCTGTGCTATGGAGGTAGGAGGCTGTGCTAAGGAGGTAGGCGGCTGTGCTAAGGAGGTAGGAGGCTGTGCTAAGGAGGTAGGAGGCTGTGCTAAGGAGGTAGGCGGCTGTGCTAAGGAGGTAGGAGGCTGTGCTAAGGAGGTAGGAGGCTATACTAAGGAGGTAAAGGCAGTATAAAGACACTAAGGAGGTAAAAGCAGTATAAGGGTCTCAAAATCAGCAAAGCACAACGCGTTTCGACCAATCGGTCTTCTACTGGGGCATCCCAGTAGAAGACCGATTGGATGCAGTTAGTGCAGTTAGTGCAGTTAATGCAGTTAGTTAAAGTAACTGCATTATGTAACTCCGTTACTTACATCACTGGGTAGGAGGCTGTGCTAAGGAGGTAGGTGGCTGTGCTAAGGAGGTAGGCGCCTGTGCTAAGGAGGTAGGCGGCTGTGCTAAGGAGGTAGGCAGCTGTGCTAAGGAGGTAGGAGGCTGTGCTAAGGAGGTAGGCGGCTGTGCTAAGGAGGTAGGCGGCTGTTCTAAGGAGGTAGGAGGCTGTGCTAAGGAGGTAGGCGGCTGTGCTAAGGAGGCAGGCGGCTGTGCTAAGGAGGTAGGCGGCTGTGCTAAGGAGGTAGGAGGCTGTGCTAAGGAGGTAGGAGGCTGTGCTAAGGAGGTAGGCGGCTGTGCTAAGGAGGTAGGAGGCTGTGCTAAGGAGGTAGGAGCCTGTGCTAAGGAGGTAGGTGGCTGTACTAAGGAGGTAGGAGGCTGTGCTAAAGAGGTAGGCGGCTGTGCTAAGGAGGTAGGAGGCTGTGCTAAGGAGGTAGGAGGCTGTGCTAAGGAGGTAGGCGGCTGTGCTAAGAAGGTAGGAGGCTGTGCTAAGGAGGTACGCGGCTGTGCTAAGGAGGTAGGAGGCTGTGCTGAGGAGGTAGGAGGCTATGATAAGGAGGTAGGAGGCTGTGCTAAGGAGGTAGGCGGCTGTGCTAAGGAGGTAGGCGGCTATGCTAAGGAGGTAGGCAGCTGTGCTAAGGAGGTAGGAGGCTGTGCTAAGGAGGTAGGATGCTGTGATAAGGAGGTAGGAGGCTGTGCTAAGGAGGTAGGCGGCTGTGCTAAGGAGGTAGGAGGCTGTGCTAAGGAGGTAGGCGGCTGTGCTAAGGAGGTAGGAGGCTGTACTAAGGAGGTAGGCGGCTGTGCTAAGGAGGTAGGCGGCTGTGCTAAAGAGGTAGGCGGCTGTGCTAAGGAGGTAGGAGGCTGTGCTAAGGAGGTAGGAGGCTGTGCTAAGGAGGTAGGAGGCTGTGCTAAGGAGGTAGGCGGCTGTGCTAAGAAGGTAGGAGGCTGTGCTAAGGAGGTAGGAGGCTGTGCTAAAGAGGTAGGCGGCTGTGCTAAGGAGGTAGGAGGCTATGCTAAGGAGGTAGGAGGCTGTGCTAAGGAGGTAGGCGGCTGTGCTAAGAAGGTAGGAGGCTGTGCTAAGGAGGTAGGCGGCTGTGCTAAGGAGGTAGGAGGCTGTGCTGAGGAGGTAGGAGGCTGTGCTAAGGAGGTAGGAGGCTGTGCTAAGGAGGTAGGCGGCTGTGCTAAGGAGGTAGGCGGCTATGCTAAGGAGGTAGGCAGCTGTGCTAAGGAGGTAGGAGGCTGTGCTAAGGAGGTAGGATGCTGTGATAAGGAGGTAGGCGGCTGTGCTAAGGAGGTAGGCGGCTGTGCTAAGAAGGTAGGAGGCTGTGCTAAGGAGGTAGGTGGCTGTGCTAAGGAGGTAGGAGGCTGTGCTAAGGAGGTAGGAGGCTGTGCTAAGGAGGTAGGTGGCTGTGCTAAGGAGGTAGGAGGCTGTGCTAAGGAGGTAGGAGTCTGTGCTAAGGAGGTAGGAGCATGTGCTAAGGATGTAGGCGGCTGTGATAAGGAGGTAGGCGGCTGTGATAAGGAGGTAGGAGGCTGTGCTAAGGAGATAGGAGGCTGTGCTAAGGAGGTAGGAGGCTGTGCTAGGAGGTAGGAGGCTGTGCTAAGGAATCAGCTTTTCTGGAGTTGTCAAATTTTCTTGCAGGTTCAGAGGCCCATTGCAAGTGAATAAAAAATAATTTATGGAAAGGAAAAACTCTGAAAGTAAGCATTTAAAATACTTGATTTTTCTGTGTTTTAGCTGCATTTATTTTTAAGTTGGTGACGGGTCTCTTGAGGTTCAAGAGTAACATTGGCCCTTCCTAATATCCCAGGGCATGTTCCCCTGATTGTCCAGCAGAGGGCTTCTGAGAAATGTTATTTCAGCCGTCTGATTAAATGACGGAACGGAGAGAGCAGAATCTAACCGTTCCTCAATGTGAAACATAATGCATCACACAAGCCCCTGGAGCATCACACTCCATAATCAGTATTTTGCATTCACACAGAAGCATAAACTGCTTGTGTTTTTGAAATGATATATTAAATGGATGTAATGTCGGATAACTGGGAAATATAATACATTATTCCGGCAGAGAACGCCACACTAGGGGGTCTTTAGGAAATGTTTACTAACAGTGCAGTAAAAACCCAGGCTTGGCGTTCTCTTGCTGCATAGCGGAGTATCGGAAAAGCAAATAATTAAAGTACCCGTAGATGTGAAATGATTGTCACCTGCATGATTTTGGCTCAATTGGGTGATGATCCTCCTGTCTACGGAATTCACCAGCCTCCCTGGCTGGCTGTTCTTGGGGGAAATTCCAATGAGTGAGGCCTCTATATATCTTTGGCCTATTAGCGGGCATCTGTATTGTCTGGTTGCATTCTACCCATCTGCATTAATACGAGTATGCACAAGGCGTACCTGTCTTGCTTCACCAAGGTAATCTTTATTAAGGCAGCACAGTGGCTTAGGGGTTAACACTCATGCCTTGCAGCAATGAGGTTCTTAGTTTGAATCTTGGCAAGGATGCTATCTGCATGAAGTATGCACACTCTAAAGACATGCTGGGAAGTTAATTAGCTAGCATGTGTGGTTACAAATTGGCTATGCACATGCCTTGTCATACTCTTCATGACAGTCCCAAGCTGAGCAATACGGAGGGTTGAGGAAGGACCTTGTCGCTAGAGATGAGCTTGGGTTCAGGTTGGACCCAGAAGGATGCTATCATTGCTGTCCTAATTAGTGGTGGCCAGGACATTCCCCTCCCTGAAGCTACACATATACACTCACCGGCCACTTTATTAGGTAAACCTTGCTAGTACCGGGTTGGACCCCCTTTGGCCTTCAGAACTGTCTTAATTCTTCGTGGCCTCCATTGGAAAAATCCCTTTGGAGATTTTGGTCCATATTGACATGATACCATTAATCAGTTGCTGCAGATTTGTCGGCTGCACATCCATGGTGCATATCTCCCATTCCAACACATCCCAAAGGCACTCTATTTGATTGAGATCTGGTGACCGTGGAGGCTATTGGAGTACAGTGATCTCATTGTTATGTTCAAGAAACCAGTGGTGAGATGATTTGTTCTTGGTGACATGGTGCATTATCCTGCTGGAAGTAGCCATCGGAAGATGGGTACACTGTAGTCATAAAGGGATGGACATGGTAGGCTGTGGCGAATGACGGCTACAGTGCGGATCTACATTGCCGGGACGACGTCCATTGACGTCGTTCCGTGCACGAGCGGCCAGCGTGCCCCCTGAAGGGAGCGCGTGGCACGCTCTTTGATCAGCGAGTCTGTGAGACTTGCTGGATCACAGATCCGAGTAAGGGGTCGATCCCGACCCCTTACCATGTGATCAGCTGTCAGCCAATGACAGCTGATCATGTGATGACAACATAGCAGGTAATCGTTTTTTTTCCTCCTCGCGCTGACAGCGCAAGGAGAAAAAAAAAGCCGATCACTGGCGGCAGTGAGAGGGACATTAGTCCCGATCACTGCAATGTGCCCCGGCTCCTCGGTGCCCACCTGTTCCCCCTACAAGTGCCGCCTGCCAGTGCCCATCAGCTCCACCTGTCAGTGCCCACCAGCTCCACCTGTCAGTGCCGACAGTGCCACCTGTCAGTGCCCACTATAAGTGCCTGAACAGTGCTGCACGTCAGTGTCACCTACCAGTGCCCATCAGTGTCACCTACCAGTGCCGATCAGTGTCACCTATCAGTGCCCGTCAGTGCCACCTATCGGTGCCCTCTATCAGTGCCATCTATCAGTGCAGCAGTTTTTATAATACTCAGTCTGGCACCAACAACCATGCAATGTTAAAAGTCACTTAAATCCCCTTTCTTCCCCATTCTGATCTTTGGTTTGAACTTCAGCAGGTTGTCTTCAGCACGTCTAGATGACTAAATACATTGAGTTGTTGACATGTGATTGGCTGATTAGCAATTTGTGTTACCGAGTGTATAAAGATTGTGACATCATTGCCCAAATGAGGCCATATTAGGTTAATATTGTCAAAGGAACCCCTGCAACTTTTTATATTTGTAGTTTCAGGCAAGGGGAATGCCCTGGCCACAGCTAATTGGGACAGCACTGATTTGACCTAATATCCGTCTGGTTCCAACCCGAACCCAAGCACATCTCTAGTGGCTTTGTGTACATCCAACAGAGGGGTAGAAGATTGGGCCAGCACTGACACCTTTCTTCTAGGTTCAAGTGAACATGGTTATCAGTGCTGACCCAATCAGATGTGGCCAGGGCAATATCTTCACTGGAGCTGCACATAGAAAAAGTTGCCTGGATGCTTATGACATCATTGACCTATTTTGGCCACATGGCCATATTAGGTCAGTGTCGTTGACCTAATGTGACCATATTAGGTCAATAATGTAACAAGAACCCCTACTGGAACAGAGGAGCAGATGATTGGGTCACTATGGGCAGCTTCCTTCTGGGTTCAGACAAACATTGGTGGACCATCAGTGCTGGCCCAACCAACTATGGCCAGGGCATTCTCTTCCCTGGAGCTGCACATATAAAAAGTTGCAATCATTGACCTAATTTTGCCACATGGCCTTATTAGGTCAATGTCACTGGCCTAATGTAGTCATATTAGGTCGATAATGTCAGAAGAATCCCCAGAACATTGTGTACATGCAACGGAGAGGCAGATGATTGGGCCGTCACTGACAGATGATTTTTGGGGCTCAGCCGAGCTTGGGTTCTGGACTGAAGCCAACTCATCCTGGCTGGTGACCTATAAAAAATTGCCAAGAAAATTTTGTTTATCTGATTATTCTCATGAATATCAGATATGGTGCCTAGAGAACTTGCCTAAGGTCAGATACAACTGAACACATACATATATACAAACCTTATAAAGAAGAAAAGAGCTCTTTGAGTTTTTGAAGTTGCAAACAATAAATTAATACAAACATAAAAACAACAGGTACAAATCAAGGCAGTGACGCCTACAATGCAGAAAATGTAAGAGATCACGGCCTACAATCCACTTGTTACATAAGCAATTGAAGTAGACTTCCAACTCAACCTTGAAGTGTTATACATAGTTTTTGTATTGTACAATATAGCTACTTGAAAAAAAATGCATTAACAGCGCCATTGTATGTAAGATATACTTTAAGTAACGTATTGTATAAATCCTGAAGGTTAACCATGGTCCGTGTGAACTTCAACTTGAAGGTAATTATACTTGCAAAACAACCATCTTTCTTATGACCAAAGTCTCTCAAGAACTAATGTAGGAGATGCAAGGGTAGGGTCCCTCAACCACCAGGTCCCTCAACCACCCCACCCTCAATCTTCATTCATTTTTAAAGGTTACTTCTACATGCGTAAATTAAGCATTCCATGAGCAAGCTAGAACTCACCTTTTATATCAAGAAGATGGTGGTTGGGGGCTTAGGAGATAGCCAGTGCTGTACAATAGTTCCCTGGTCAGGTATGGAATTCTGGTTACTACCGTCTCTAAATATGCCATGCATACAGGTTATTAGTGTGTGTACACCAGTGAGTCAAAAGCATTACAAATAAACATGCAAGGAAGTATTCTTTCAGGCATGTTTCCCCCCAAAAATTTACTGCAAGTTTTTAGTAAATTCTGGGGAATATGTCTAAACCTACAATGCAGGAAATGTAATCACGACCTACAATCCACTTGTTACATAAGCAATTGAGGTAGACTTCCAACTCAACCTTGAAGTGCTGTGCATAGTTTTTGTATTGTACAATATAGCTACTTGAATAAAAATGCATTAACAGCACCATTGTATGTAAGATATACTTTAAGTAAAGGAATGTATAAATCCCGAAGGTTAACCATGGTCCGTGTGAACTTCGACTTGAAGGTAATTATTCTTGCAAAACAACCATCTTTCTTAGGACCAAGGTCTCTCAAGAACTAATGTAGGAGATGCAAGGGTAGGGTCCCTCAACCACCCCACCCTCAATCTTCATACATTTTTAAAGGTTACTTCTACATGCGTAGATTAAGCATTCCATGAGCAAGCTAGAACTCACCTTTCATATCAAGAAGATGGTGGTTGGGGGCTTAGGAGATAGCCAGTGCTGTACAATAGTTCTCTGGTCAGGTACGAAATTCTGGTTACTGCCATCTCTAAATATGCCATGCATACGGGTTATTAGTGTGTGTACACCAGTGAGTCAAAAGCATTACAAATAAACATGCAAGGAAGCATTCTTTCAGACACGTTTCGCCCCAAAAATTTACTGCAAGTTTTTAGTAAATTCTAGGAAGTATGTCTAAACCTACAATGCAGGAAATGTAAGAGATCACGGCCTACAATCCACTTGTTACATAAGCAATTGAGGTAGACTTCCAACTCAACCTTGAAGTGTTATGCATAGTTTTTGTATTGTACAATATAGCTACTTGAATAAAAATGCATTAACAGCACCATTGTATGTAAGATATATTTTTAGTAAAGGAATGTATAAATCCCGAAGGTTAACCATGGTCCGTGTGAACTTCGACTTGAAGGTAATTATACTTGCAAAACAACCATCTTTCTTAGGACCAAGGTCTCTCAAGAACTAATGTAGGAGATGCAAGGGTAGGGTGCCTCAACCACCCCACCCTCAATCTTCATACATTTTTAAAGGTTACTTCTACGTGCGTAGATTAAGCATTCCATGAGCAAGCTAGAACTCACCTTTCATATCAAGAAGATGGTGGTTGGGGGCTTAGGAGAGAGATAGACAGTGCTGTGAAATAGTTCCCTGGTCAGGTACGAAATTCTGGTTACTGACGTCTCTAAATATGCCATGCATACGGGCTATTAGTGTGTGTACACCGGTGAATGAAAAGAGCATTACAAATAAACATGCAAGGAAGCATTGTTTCAGGCACCTTTCCCCCCAAAAATGTACTGCAAGTTTTTAGTAAATTCTGGGGAGTATGTCTAAACCCAAAAACCAAAAATGTAATATATTGCAGCTTACAAGTCCATAGAAGTGGTGATTGTGTCATGGCTCGTTCACACAAGCGTTGAGGCCCATTCAACCTGTATGAGCACCTTGCGTATGTCGTTTTAAGAACCTAGAGCTGTGTGTAGGTAGCCCATATTTCTTTATAGGGGCAGAAGGGCAGTACTGACAATAAATCTTCAAATTTTGCAAAGAAGTAATTTTTCTATTTCACTGACTGTGCGCTAATGAGGCTGCACTGATGGGCGCTAATAAGGCTGCACTGATGGGCACTAATGAGGCTGCACTGACGGCACTGATGAAGCTGCACTGACGGGCACTGATGAGGCTACACTGATGGGTACTGATGAGGCTGCACAGATGGGCACTGGTGAGGCGGCACGATGGGTACTGATGGAGCGGCACTGATGGGCACTCATAAGCTGCACTGATGGACACTGATGAGGAGGCACTAATGAGGCTGCACTGATGAGGTAGCACTGAAGGACACTGATAGGAGGCACTAATGAGCACTGATAGTTGGCACTGATGGGCAATGATTATCAGTGTAAATGTGCCCTGTCAGCCTTACCGGGTTACAGCTCTCCTTTCTTTACACAGTGACAGCGTGTTAGGAAAGAAATGCTGATAACCGTCAAGTTTCTTTACATGCGATCAGTTGTGATTGGCCCTTTACCTCGATCTGTGATCAGCAGTGTCCAAAGGAAATAGCGGTCACAGAGCTCGCCCGGTGCGGGCGGTGTGTTCTGGGAGGATGTCCATGAATGTCCTCCTAGAACAAGAGAGCCCCGCTGCAGCCGTCTTTCGGTTTTGGTGCAGTACTGAGGTGGTTGAAGCCTAATCCCCAGGCTCCTCCCCACAGAGGATCCCCTTCTCCCAGTGAGCCTAATCCCCCCACTAACGTGGTATGTTTTGCTTTTTTTATCTTAACTATTTCCCAACGTTTTATACCCTCTTCCTCTTCTTCTTGTGGCAAGTGGATCTGATGATATAGAGATTGGTGCTGATATGAGGCCATTAGTGCGGCTCTGAGCATCAATCCAATGTGAATGCAGAGAAATGTTCTCAGGTGGTAGGGCCATATTGCTCTGCACTCACAGCAATTCCTCAGTCTTTTGGAACGAGTGACCAGAGCTGTGGCAGAGCGAAGCTCTGTCCCAAAGTATGTACTGTGGCAGAGCGAAGCTCTGTCCCTTTGAAATTGGAGGTAAAGGAGATCCAGAGTTTGCATATCTGCAGACTATAGAATTTAAATGGAGAAAACTGCTCTGTCAGTTTTCTCCAGGTTTTGCTAGTCCTGGATGGGATCTCAAACTGTGTCCGGGTCTTGAGGATGGCAAGCAAGGTGTGTGCCCAGCTGCACACAGACCATATAATGAGGGGCTAATGAGTGGAGGATGGTGGAGTGTGAGCAGCTTGCTGCTGCTGTATGAAGACAGACCTGTGGAGGGGTCATCCCTGTGTAAGGGGTATTCTTTGCCCAGAGACTGGGAAAGGAGGGACAGCCTTGAGAGTCGGGAAGACTAAGGAAGCCAGTGAGTCCAGGGGACTGGAAGGAATCAACTCTGTTGAGAGCAAGCAGAGGAACTGCTGACAAGAGAGAGCCAGGTGGCTTGGTATGTTTTTCATTTATGAATGCTTAATGAAGTTAAACCCCTGCGTGGGACTTCTGGATGGACTTTTGTGTTTTTCCTTTTTCAATAAACGTGGGCTACCAGGCCCTTAACTCTATACGCCTGTCTGATGAGGACTCACTGCATAAAAAAATGCATCTTTTCACTTGAGTTAAACACCCCCATGTTACAAGTGGTGCTCGAATGCGGGCATGTAGACGGTGGAAACCGGGTCCTTGCTCCATGGTGAGTCGCATCAGGAATTACTGCTAGCTGTGTGTAGCAGCCAGGCGAACAGCATTGCGCAAAAGTTTATTTGATGGACTGTATTGCATGCAGGTGGTGTACCTGCGAATGAAAAAAAGTAAGTTCATCTGTTTCATGAACTGTGTTTGTCTGCATGAGACAGCACAATCTGTGTGTGCAGGTGAGGAGAACCTGCAAGTGAAAGACAACTAGTCTTAAAGAAGACAGTACACTAAATTTTCCTGTGTTAAAAGGAACTGTGTTAAAAAGCGTTGTGTGCCTGACTGCAGAGATGGGGCGGTCAAAACGCGAAAAGGAAGCAAAGTTTGCTGAGATGAGAGACAGAACCTTGTGGCTGGAGGGGTTGTTACTGACAGAACAAGCCCCAGACTGGTGCAAGAGGCACTTGGCCGCACTGGAGCAAAGGAGAGAGAGGGCTGGTGTTGTCCCTAGCAACGCCTATGATGTCAAGTTGGAGAACCGCAAAGAGTTGGGTGCATTGCAAGGGGCTGCGATTTTGGCCTCTGACTGTATGCAACCCATGCTGCCTACAGAGGAGGTTGGGGACTTCCTTGTGAGATTTGAAAAAGTAGCTGTAAAGAGAAAATGGCCTAGGAATCGGTGGCCAAAATTGCTGCAGACCTTATTACGGATAGAGTTCCGGTCGGTTTACCATTTGATGGATGGGGACCACGATGACTACTGCAAGTTTAAAGAGAAGATCCTTATTAGAGGAGAGTTCCATCGTATCATGGGCCGCCAGCAATGCTCCAGGATGGGAGAAGTGTCACAGCATGAGACCGGATCAAGCAGAGATAAGCCTTCACTTAGTGCAAAGAAGAGCCAGAAAAGTGCAGCTGGGAGACCACCGTTTCCATTAGCAACCAGAGAAAATGTGCCAATGAGGAGCTACAGGGAAGAGGTGCCCCACCATCCTCATAGAGATGCCAGTGAGATTATGCATGTTGGAAGAGTGCCATCTCCCTTAGCAACAGGAGAAAGTCGCCAAGTAACATGCCAGGAATGTGGTCAACTGGGGCATGGGATCTTTTCTTGTCCTAGCTTGTGGAATACAGCTGCTGATATTGTTGCTGGGCTTAACTCTTCACCTGCAAGCCCAGAGTCCTGTGTTAAAAGGCTTGCAGTCACCCCTGGCAACAAAGAAATTCCTGTTGTGCCTGCTGCAGTTTCATCCTATGGCCACCAGGGAGAGTGGGCCAGTAAAAGTGCAGCAGAGGACTGGTTTGTGAGACAACGTACTCAAATGAAGATGGTGACCCCTACTACTGCGGTGGGTAAGACTGTCTTTAATGAAATAATGGCTGGAACCGCTGGGTTGATGTTGAAAAAGACTGGTGCTGGTAAATGCATAGAAGAGACTGAATATGTGACTGTGCACACTGGAGTGGAAGTGACCCCAAATGGGAGATCCACTGTCTGTTTGGAAAAGGACTTGCCTCACTGCAGTGCCCTGTCCAGTGGGGAGGCAAGTGGTAAACTTGAATGTGACAATATGATGGGTAAAACTGCTAATATTGTGTTGGCTAAAGTGAATGGTCCAGTTGCTAATGGGCTAGTGCAGCTCACTAGAGATAACCCTGCTGTGAATGCGGTTAAAGATGTGCTATCTCCCCTAGCAACTGTGAAGAAGGCCATAGAGGTGCCCCTAGAAACCCCCAGGGAGCTCTGCGTTTTGGAGCCGGAGGTTGCCTGGGACAACTTTGGTGCTGCTCTGAGGGATAAGAGGGTACCTGAACATAGTGATGGCAGGATGTTAAATGTTAAAACTGAAATGTTTGAAAACACTCATGGTGGAAATGGGTTAATGCAGTCTAGCAACGACAGGTATCAAAGCTCTAATGCGTTTAATGAAGCACCACCAGAGCAAGGTGGTGAAGGTGTGGTATTGCTGTCTGCTATGGTTAAAAATGTAGTGCCAAAATCTTATTTGAACCAAAGTGATATGTGCAATGTGTCTGTTGCTGAACCACTCTGTCCCTCTGGGTCTCCGTGTACAGTAGGAGCGGTACTGCGTGGTACCTCTGGGAGCACAGAGATAACAGACTGGGACAGGTGGACAAAAAGCCTGTTGGCTTTGTTGGAAAAGGCCTCTGTTGGTAAAAGTGAAGCAGACATGACTTCTGCAGTGCCAGATGAAGGACCTGCAGAGCAACTTGTATGCAAGGATGCACTTGCTACTGCAGATGATGGTGTTCATGAGATGGAAAAGCCAAATAAGGGCAAACGCACAGAAGAGGTCATGTCTGTGATCCACAAAGGGCCCAATGATGTGATAATGGATAATGCCGAGCCAAATGTGTTGGTGGAAGTGCCAGATGGCACAGCAATAAATGAAGTGATTGTAGTCACAGGTCAAAATGTTTTATGGGAGGATGGTCAGGAGTCAGGACAGTTGTTGGCAGAGGATCTCCTGCCAGTGGAGTTGGTGGATAGTGAAGCTGCCGTGGACAACCACTCCACTGGATGCAGTTCCTCTCCAGACACTGCCCTGCCGAACATGAGTGAAATGAAATATGACAAATG
The DNA here is from genome assembly GCA_028564925.1 of Lithobates sylvaticus. Lineage (NCBI taxonomy): Eukaryota > Metazoa > Chordata > Amphibia > Anura > Ranidae > Lithobates > Lithobates sylvaticus. Next base: position 612,572,008 of record CM053027.1, on the reverse strand, counting down.
CATTGATATTTCTGACCGTGATGAAACATGCAGCTCATTGTCAATTTGTAGGGTTTGGTTACCATGGGTGACAACAAAAATAATGGTAGACCTGAAGATCTTGGTCAAGTTGATCTGGTTGTAGCAAACCCTGAAAATTGTAATGAGATAGGGAATGGTATGATTGACACAGGAGAAGTAAAAGATACAGCAGAATTAGGCCCCCTACAGGTTCAGGAGGGTATTTCTGGGGAAGATTTCCTGAGGTTTGAGAAATTTCTAAGGTCTGAGAAGGATCGTTATAAACAATGGTTGCAGGAAAATGGCCCAAAGCTCAGCAAGGTGTTGCATGACTTTAAAAGCTTAAAGTCGCAAGACAGTCAGTATGTCCTTCAGAGGGAGACTAGGATGAGGCTGCAGTCATATGAGGATGTTAGTGATGAAACTGACAAAAATAAGCATGCAGTGTACATGAGGAAACAAGTGGCGCTAAGTTTGGACAGTAAGAGGGTGCCCGTACTTGGAGTACAGAGAGGGACCATTGTCACCCTAATAAAAGAGCCCCCACTTATCATTAAACCAGTGTTTAAAAATGTGGTTCCTTCTAAATTAAGCAAAGAGAAAAGGGGTGGTCTAGTGGAAATTGAGGGAGCACTTTATAACCTTAATGGTACTGGATCCGTAAAATTCAGAAATCAACCTCATGTGCAAAAAGGTACCAAGATTGGTAAAAGGACTAGTGTAGGCCCAAGAGAAGTGGGAAAACATCGCTTTTGGAAGTGCACTCGTAAAAAAGCATGGGAGTGTCTTTGTAAAGCCCAAGTAGATGCAGCAAGGGGACGTGGAGAAATTCACCTGATGGGACAAGATTTGGCCCATGTGGGTGGCCGCTTGCATGGTCATGCCAAAGTGAGGAGGTTGTACTGGTGTATATTGAAGGTTAAAGCTGATGTCAGTGAGTTTAAAGGTAGGATCAGGGAAAGCAGAGTTTCCCCCAAAAAAATGATTAAGCCCAGGGACCCAAGAAGAAGAAGGCTGAGGATGGGAAAATATAGGACCCTGTTAAGATCCAGGGTGGGACGTGCCTGGAAGCGCACCCGGAAAAAAGGTTGGGCCTACGTAGCTGACAGCCAGCACAGAGGTGTCCCAACCATGACGGGTGCTGGTGTTCCTCCCTCCGGATCGAAACAAAGGGGGGGGGGATATGTGGCAGAGCGAAGCTCTGTCCCTTTGAAATTGGAGGTAAAGGAGATCCAGAGTTTGCATATCTGCAGACTATAGAATTTAAATGGAGAAAACTGCTCTGTCAGTTTTCTCCAGGTTTTGCTAGTCCTGGATGGGATCTCAAACTGTGTCCGGGTCTTGAGGATGGCAAGCAAGGTGTGTGCTCTGCTGCACACAGACCATATAATGAGGGGCTAATGAGTGGAGGATGGTGGAGTGTGAGCAGCTTGCTGCTGCTGTATGAAGACAGACCTGTGGAGGGGTCATCCCTGTGTAAGGGGTGTTCTTTGCCCAGAGACTGGGAAAGGAGGGACAGCCTTGAGAGTCGGGAAGACTAAGGAAGCCAGTGAGTCCAGGGGACTGGAAGGAATCAACTCTGTTGAGAGCAAGCAGAGGAACTGTTGACAAGAGAGAGCCAGGTGGCTTGGTATGTCTTTCATTTATGAATGCTTAATGAAGTTAAACCCCTGCATGGGACTTCTGGATGGACTTTTGTGTTTTTCCTTTTTCAATAAACGTGGGCTACCAGGCCCTTAACTCTATACGCCTGTCTGATGAGGACTCACTGCATTAAAAAAATGCATCTTTTCACTTGAGTTAAACACCCCAAGGACATTGCTTCCACCTAACTGTTTCTGAGGAGTGTTCTCAAGTAGATAGAATAAGAAGCTTTAATATATTGTTTTATGAATATGTAGCACCCTCCTAGATTGGTGCTAGGTTAGGTAAATTTAGTTCTGGCTCACTGTAATCAGTTGATCTGCATGTGATTGTTTTGGTCTGTTCTGTGTTTCACTGGCTGCAGGGTTGACTGCTTCTCCCTGTCTGTCTTGAAAGGTTCTGGAAGATAGTGGGCTGGGAGAGTCAAATCAGCAGATGGATATTTATGCAGCCCTGGCCAATCCTTGGGGAGAGGTGCCCAGATGGTGGCTGAGGGGGAGCATAAATACTTTGAGACTTGGAGCAGAGGGGGGTCTTGTCCTAGAAGGGGAGATCACAGCATGGAGGGCTGCTGCCCTTCTGGGCACGCCTGCCATGTGTCAGCTGCTCATCGAGGTCCCAGCTAGGATAGCTGAGGGGGCCTATTTTAATTAAATCCATTGTAGATGACCGACGGGCTGTCTTCGAGTATCTTGTCTGGGATCACAGACGAGGTGTCAAAGAAATTGTAGGGGGGGGTGTCCAACTATCAGAGGACATTACTGAGTACAGACCGATGTGAGAGATCCCTGAGACTGCATGCTGCTGCTGTCCCTCATGTGCCAGAGTTAGCATTGTTCAAAAGGGACATTTTCAATAGTGTCCTGGTATAGGTCAGCCCAAAATATGCCACAAGCAGGGACTCTGCTCAGATTCCTAGGAGGAAGGTTAGTGTCCTCTAATTTCAGCTTAAAGTTGCTGGAGTATGCCACAGTTACCCCACTCCTATCCAAGTTCAGCTGCAAGGTCTTTGCTTGGGGCCCCGCAGCTATGCAAGGTAGTGGTGACTGCCTGACAAAGGCCTGAAGACCAACTCCTATTGGGAAACCTCTTCTGCAGTATTTAGGTCTCCTAATAGAGGTAATTAATAGATCTACTGTCTTTGGGAGGTTGCTACTGAACAATCTATGGCCACCAATGGGCTGCTGCTCTGTGAGGAAATCTTTGCTTGGGGCCCAGGCCTAAGGAATCTGTGATGGCCTGTGCTAGGCAAGATGATGGCTACGAGTCTGCCTTCGGAGGAGTCTGCTATGTGAAAGAATGTCCAGGAGAGTTTAGGGGCAGCTGTTGATGGATGGAAATTGCATGAAGACCTCATTACTCAGCTCTGCAAGGTATTGGTGACTTTCTGCACTGGACGTGAAGGCCAGTTCCTATTAGGAAACTGCTACTGCAGTAGGTACTGTAGGCCTACTAGTAGAAGTACTTAAAGTAGCCACTGTCTTTGGGAGGTTGCTACTGAAGAATCTATGGCCAGCAATTTGCTGCTCTGTGAGGAAGTCTTTGCTTGGATCCTGGGCCTTACGAATCTGAGATGGCCTGTGAAGGCAAGAAGATGACTACCTGTGCATATTCATCTGAGTCTGCTATGTAGAAGGATGTCACAGTAAGTTTAAGGGAAGCTGCTAATGGATGGAAATTGCATGACATCTTCATTACCCAGCTCTGCAAGGTATTGTTGACCACCTGCTTGGGGCATGCAAAACAGTTCCTATTAGGAAACTGCTACTGCAGTATATACTGTAGATCTACTAGTAGAAGTACTTAAATTATCCACTGTCTTTGGAAGGTTGCAACTGAAGACTCTATGGCCAGCAATTCGCTGCTCTGTGAGGAAGTCTTTGCTTGGAGCCTGGGCCTTAGGAATCTGAGATGGCCTGTGCTAGTCAAGAAGATGACTACCTGTGCATATTCAGGGGAGTCTGCTATGTAGAAGAATGTCCAGGTACGTTTTAAGGGAAGCTGCTGATGGATGGAAATTGCATGACAACTTCATTACCCAGCTCTGCAAGGTATTGTTGACCCCCTGCTGGGGCATGAAGACCAGTTCCTTTTGGGAAGCTGCTACTGCAGTACTTAGGGCTATGAATAGAGGTAGTTAAATGATCCATTGTCATTGGTAGGTTGCTACTGAAGAATGTATGGCCACCAACTAGTTGCTCTGTGAGGAAGTGTTTGCTTGGGACCCAGACCTAAGGAATCTGATCTGGCCTGTGCTAGGAAAGATGGTGGCTACCAGTGCATCTTCAGAAAGGTCTGCTATATGGGAGAATGTCCAGGTCAGTTTAGTGGAAGCTGCCGATTGATGAACATTGCATGATGACCTCATTACTAGACATGTGCACAATGGAAAAATGTGTTTAATTTTGTTTTGGATCCGTTTGTTAAGTTAATAATTTTGTTTTGTCATATTTGTTATTTTTGGAATTAGTTTCGTATATATTCGGAATTTGTTTTGTATATTTGGAATTAGTTTTGTATATTTGGAATTAGTTTCGTATATTTGGATTCAGTTAGTATACTCTTTATTTTCAAATCGATTAGAGTTTCAGAAGACGGCTATATTCGTTCTATTCTATGCTATCCTATTCTGATCTATTGTATTTTTTTTTCTATTATTTTCTATTCTTATTAT
>CM053027.1:612546152-612567212 GCA_028564925.1 Lithobates sylvaticus | reverse complement strand
ACCAACCATGTTAACCCCCATCCCACAGATGGGTACCAACCATGTTAACCCCCATCCCACAGATGGGTACCAACCATGTTAACCCCCATCCCACAGATGGGTACCAACCATGTTATCCCCATACCACAGATGGGTATCAACCATGTTATATATGCATATAACTACCATATTCTCTTCCTCCAAAGACCCAACCACTGCCCGGGCTGTCCTTGCAGCCCCTATCATAATTAACCATACTCGGGAGGGTGGGTGGCAATCTTCTCCTCCTTCGCTCACTGATGACCTCACTCCCTTTCTTCTTCCTAACCAAGCACCTCCCCTGCTTCGGCCCCTCCCCTTTTCTTAAAGGGGGCAACTTTTTCTCTCCACAAGCATGACTGCTGTCCACACCTGTCATGCAGTCCCTACACCAATTCTTTTCTCTCCTTCTGCTCCGGGACTCTCTGTATACACACACACACAGTATAAAATTACACAGTATACACATACATGTACACACAGTATACACAGACATGTTTCTATTGGCTGAGAAGGTACTGGAGAGGTGGGGCAGCTATAATCTCTGGATTTTTAGACCAAAAGGATGTCGGTAAGGGATATTTCAGAAACAGATGTAAAAAAAAAAAACACAGATTTTTACATACTGTCCCTGGTTTTACTGAGGCTGGCAACCCTGATGGGGCCCCCTAGTGGCCCGGGGGCCCTAGGGAAGTGCCCGAGTGGCCGAATTGTCAGTCCGCCCCTGCTCCGCCCCCTCGGAGCATAGTCATGGCTTAGGCCGGATTCACACCTATGCAGTTTTAGTGCTTTTTGCATTTTGCAGATTTGCACTACAGAACGTGTTCCATAGGAAACCATGTTAAATGGACTGTAGTGCAAATCTGCAAAATGCAAAAAGCACTAAAACTGCATAGGTGTGAATCAGGCCTAAGCCCATCATTGTAATCAATGATGCACAGTGATTTTTATGGTGTGAATGTCCGCTTGAACTCCCAACTGTCCCCTGTTTGGAGGGACTATTTCTCTTTTGGGATCAAATCACTCTGTCTCTCCTTTCTCCTTCTTTTGTGTCTAATGTACAGTTCTCAAAAAAAAAAAAAACTGCTAACATTTTTATACTACTTTTTATTTTGAAAAAGTATAACCATGAGGGTTAAGGTGAAAGAGATAACAGGATCCAAAAAGCTCTCAGCTGAACCGATCCATAGTAATAGTATTCAGATATCTCAATCCATCATAGATCCTAAAAATAAGAAGATTATTCCTTTTTTCAGGATAATGGGCAGAGCTGCGCCAATCATTTATTTTTACCCTAATGCCCATGCAAATGACCTTTGGCCTTGGGGGAACATGAGAATACCTTCTGTTTTAATGCCCCGTACACACGATCGGAAAATGCGCCAGCAAAAGTCCGATGTGAGCTTTTGGTTGGAAAATGCGACCGTGTGTATGCTCCATCGGACTTTTGCTGGCGGCATTTCCGCCAGCAAAAGATTGAGGGCAGGTTCTCTATTTTTCCGACGGAAAAAGTTTCTATCAGAAATGCCGTTCGTCTGTATGCAATTCCGACGCGCAAAATTCCTACGCATGTTCGGAAACAATTCGACGCATGCTCGGAAGCATTGTACTTCATTTTCTCGGCTCGTCGTAGTGTTGTACATCACTGCGTTCTTGACGGTCGAAAGTTCAGAGAATTTTTGTGTGACCGTGTGTATGCAAGCCAAGCTTGAGCGGAGTTCCGTTGGAAAAACCATCCAAGATTTTTCCGACGGAAATTCCGCTCGTGTGTACGAGGCATAAGAAGGTTCTACTGGGCAACACAATTGTTGCTTTAAAAAGCCAGTTTAAAGAAGAGGTGAAAAAAGAATGTGTGGGTTTAACCAATTATTTATGGGGTAATCAATTTTTATGGTTCACTGCTGTCTAGGAATGGATGCCATCTGGAGCAGTCATTTTTAAAGAAAGCCTGCTGTCACTGGTTCTTAGGATGCCGGTGACCTGGGTGGGACAATGTCATTTTTTGCCAAGAAGCCGGTGGCTGGGCAGCACAGTGTTATTGGTTGCCAGGATGCTGGTGGCTGTGCCACACACCATTATTGGTTGCTAGGACACTGGTGGCTGAGGCTCACAGCATCATTGGTTGCTAGAACGCTGATGGCCCAGGCTGAACAACATCATTGGTTGCTAGGACACTGGTAGCTAGGCCACACAGCAATGATAGTTCCTCTGTTGCTGGGGGTCCAGTTGATTGGTTGCTAGGATGCTGGTCGTACAGTGTCATTGGTCACAAGGATACTGGTGACCTAGACTGCACATCATAATTGATTGCTATGACCCTGGTGGCTGGGCTGCACAGTTTCTCTGTTTTCCAGGATGCCGGTGGCTGGGCAGCGCATTGTTATTGATTGCGAGGACACTAGTGGATTGGCCACACATCATTATTGGTTGCTAGAACACTGATGGCTGAGGCTTACAGCATCACTGGTTGCTAGAACACTGATGGCCCAGGCTGAGCAACATCATTGGTTGCTAGGACACTGGTAGCTAGGCCACACAGCATTGATAGTTCCTCTGTTGCTGGGGGTCCAGTTGATTGGTTGCTAGGATGCTGGTCATACGGTGTCATTGGTTACAAGGATGTTGGTAAACTAGACTGCACATCATAATTGATTGATTATGACCCTGGTGGCTGGGCTGCACAGTGTCTCTGTTTTCCAGGATGCTGGTGGATGGGCAGCACCGTGTTATTGATCGCAAAGACATTAGTGGCTTGGCCACACACCATTATTGGTTGCTAGTACACTGGTGGCTGAGGCTCACAGCATCATTGGTTACTAGAACGCTGATAGCCCATGCTTAACAACATTGTTGGTTACTTGGATGCTGGTAGCTAGGCCACACAGCATTGATGGTTCCTAAATGGCTGGTGGCCCAGGTCGCTGGTTGTTAGGATGCTGGTGGCCTGGGTCATACAGCATTTTGGCCTAGACCGCACAGTCATTGATTGTTAGGACCCCAGTGGCTGGGCAGAACAGTGTCATTGGTTGCTGAGATGCTGGTGGCTGAGCCACACAACATCATTGTGCAGCCTGAGGGCTAAACATACAAATAGGTAAATATGCAGTGAGGACAAAGTGTCTCATATGGTGCCACTGAGCTTCTATGAGTGTTGTATGAGGAGGCCATCTCAGTTGACCTCCTCAGGGGTGGGGGGACATAGCTCTGGGTGTGTCCTTCGTCTACATACTTTGGGCAGAAAAGGTGCCTCTCTTTAACTTTTTTGAAAATTAAGAAGTATGCGCACAAAATATTTAGTGACTGCACAAAGACAAAAATGGTGGCCACCAGTCTAAACACATAAACTCATCACAGAAGTCAGGACACTACAGTGGAATTTTCTAAAATCCCTACACTGTCTATACCCGATCAGGGAGCGATTGTTTTTTGCTCAACAAAAGTTGAGTAATGCCGTGTACACACGGTCGGACTTTCCGACGCAAAATGTGCGATCGGAGCGTGTTGTCGGAAATTCCGACCGTGTGTAGGCTCCATCGGACTTTTTCCATCGGAAATTCCGACACACAAAGTTTGAGATCTGGATCTAAAATTTTCCGACAACAAAATCCGATCGTGTGTAGACAATTCCGACGCACAAAGTGCCACGCATGCTCAGAATAAATTACGAGACAGAAGCTATTGGCTACTGGCTATTTAACTTCCTCTTTATAGTCCCGTCGGAAGTGTTGTACGTCACCGCGTTCTTGACGATTGGAATTTCCATCAACTTTGTGCGTATGAAAGACAAGTTGGAGCCAACGTCCGTCGCAAAAAATCCGATGGATTTTGTTGTCGGAATGTCCGATCGTGTGTACACTTAAAAAAAAAAAAAGTCTTCAAACACACTGCTTTATTTAATCCTATGGGAGTCTCTAAAGACACTGCATTTAATCATATTGATTAAGGATACTGGATTTTACCATGTACTGTACTCTGTCCCCAGGAGAAAAGGTCTATACAAATGCTATTATTATTATTATTTCACAATTAATCAGTCGAATGTCTTGCAATTGGGCTAAGATGGAGGGAGATGGCAACTTTTTATTTTTTTATTCTATCATTTTATAAACTTTAAAATAATGAAGTTGCTAAATATGCATATTTATGTATGTTCGACATCTCTATTAGCCAATCACAGGGGGAATAGTGAAACTTATCTTAAAAAAAAAAAAAAAAATAATCCCCTCAATAGCAAATGGCTGCGGAAATCTGAACATCACTGCACAGTTTAGCCCAAATTGATGGGTGTGGTTGATGGCTATTTCATGTTTATGAGTACTGGAAAGTTCATTAGACAATCAGATTTAGACATGTGCAATTTGTTTCGTTTTTTTTTGTTTTTCATTTTTTTTCGTAATATTCGTTCATTCGTTATCGTACGAATGAACGAACGATTCACAAAATTTTTTAACGAATCGTTCGAATCGAACGAATCAGAAAAACAACGAAAATGCGAATTTTTTTTTTAGAAACAACGAATCTACGAAACAAGAAAATCCGAAAAACAAAAACAGGAACAACGAAAATCAAAATGAACGAAAAAATTCGTACATTTGTAACTTTTTTTTTTTTTGTTTAATTGGTAATTTTCCGTGTCCCTTACAATGGCGCTGCTTAAAGTGCCTCGAATGGATTGAACGAAAAAAATTCGTACATTCGTAACTTTTTTTTTTTTTTTTCGATTCGTAATTTTCCGTGTCTCTTACAATGGCGCTGCTTAACGTGCTTCGAATGGATTGAACGAAAAAATTCGTACATTCGTAACTTTTTTTTTCGATTCGTAATTTTCAGTGTCTCTTAAAATGTAATAATAGCATACACATTACATAACATTATGAATTATGCTCCGATTACGAATCTACGAATGTTACGAATGTTACGAAAGTACGAATAAATACGAATGCGTCTGAATTTCGAATAAATGAATAAACGAAAATTAAACTAACAGAAAAACGAATCAATGAAAAAATAACTCTTACGAAAATACGAATCGTTACGAATACGAACACCGACGACTTACGAATTTACGAATCGTTACGAATCAACGGAAACGAAAAAAACAAAACGAAAATAAACTTTTTTTGTTGTGCACATGTCTAACAGATTTACTAGGCCTGTGGAAATTAAAGATTAATTAATTGATTAATCGATTAATATTTTTGATCAATCAAAATTCTTTTGATCGGTACTCACCTCTCCGCCGGCTTCCGGGTCTTCAGGGAGTTCCGTCGGAGATCTGGTGACGTCACATTCATCGACGTCACCTGACTCCTCCCCCCTTCCCCAAATGCCTCCATCTGCTAACGAAGGGAAGGGGGGAGGAGTCCGTTGACATTCAAGTTCTGATTGAACGTAACATGTACGGGGGAGGAGCTACGCATGACGTCACCTGCTGCTGCCCTACGGAACTAACACGATTGTCAGCTTTACATGCTGTGTTTTTTATCATCTTTATGTGAGTAGTTTGTGTTTGAACACAAAAATGAAATCTTATACTTAAGCGGTGAGCACTTAGATCTTCCGTGTTAACCCTTTTGATACCCGCTTGTATGGCCACCTGTTTGCACAGGGGTCCATGCCATAAGGTGAGAGTGATTAGTTAGACCGGAGGTGGAGGGATTGTCATGCTACTGTGGGAAAAGAAATGACTGCTACAGTTTGAATTTAAAACGTATTTGTGTGAACTGTGAAGTTAAGTCATGGATTGTGGAAACTAACTAGTGTCAGGTGATTGTATATAGTGTATACCACATTTACCACTGACTAATGCAGAGTTGCAATGCAAGGAGATCAGCTAAAAGTAGTTGGATCTGTATGTGCGTTATAATTAATCGAAATTAGTCGATTAAAAAAAAACATCGATTGAACGAACACGAAAATTTTAATCAGTAACAGCCCTAAGATTTACCCTTTTATTGGTCTAATAATAAGAAAAATTACATCTCGCTGTTGATTGGTGGCATTCACTAGACTGTGAATCCATTCTGTATAGCAGTCCTCACAGACAGAAAGCTGCGGATTTCACTTGATGAGTTAAGGACGAATCTGGCTGTTGATATTTTTCATTATGACCTTTAGAAGGTTGCAGATATCTTCCTTAGGTTTTTTCTTTTGTGAACTACATCAGCATATGTTTTTACTTTCATTTTCTATATAACCTTCCCTCACAATGGCGCAATTACCTCGCTGAGAGGAGAGTTTCATGGTTGTGAACAGTAAAAATATCTCTGACTCAAGGACAATTAGAGCTTTCAATAAAATAGTGTGGAAGAATGCTTTTAATCGATAAAAAAAAAAAATGTATAGACTCCATTAAAGAATGTCCTAGAAGTTTCAAAATTCTAGGGAGATAGTGATTGGCAATGAGGCATCCAATCCAAATACCTAAAGGTGCTGTGCTTAAATCAGACTTTAACCACTTGCCGACTGGCTCACGCCGATATACGTCGGCAAAGTGGCGCGGGTGCGCAAAACCACGTACCCGTATGTCACTCTGTCATCGGCAAGTAGCAAGTGCGCGCAAGCCGCCCTTGCGGGTCCCGCGGATTCGATGTCCGCCGGTGGCCCGCGATCGTGGCACGGAGAGGCAGAACGGGGAGATGTCTATGTAAACAAGGCATTTCCCTGTTCTGCCTAGCAACATGACAGGGATCTACTGCTCCCTGTTAGGGATAATCTCAGGCGTGTTTGCATGGTCCACGTGCAGAGCTCGCCAGGAAGTCGGCGCAGCGCTGCGCTAATCACAGGCAGTGAGACATTGCCCGATCTCTGCAGCCGCACATCGGGACAATGTCTCACTGCCGGTGATTAGCGATGCGCCGACTTCCTGGCGGGCTCTGCACGTGGACCATGCGAACACGCCTGTGCTCATCCTTACTCCCTGTGATCGGGAGCAGTGATCTCTGTCATGTTCTAGTGAGTCCATCCCATCTACTGTTGGAACACACTGAGGGAACACACTTAACCCCTTGATCGCCCCCTAGTGTTTAACCCCTTCCCTGCCAGGGACACTTACACAGTAATCAGTGCATTTTTATAGCACTGATCGCTGTATAAATGTCACTGGTCCCAAAATAGTGTCAAAAGTGTATTATCTGTCCACCGCAATGTCGCAGTCACAATAAAAATCGCAGATCGCCGCCATTACTATAAAAAAAAAATGTATAATAAAAATACCATAAATCTATCCCCTATTTTGACACCATAACTTTTTCGCAAAAAAGTAATATATGCTTATTGCGATTTTTTTTGTTATCCAAAAATATGTAGAAAAATACATAGCCTAAACTGAGGAACAAATTTGTTTTTTTATATATTTTTTTGGGGATATTTATTATAGCAAAAAGTAAAAAATATTGCTTTTTTTTTCAAAATTTTTGCTCTTTTTTTGTTTATAGCGCAAAATAAAAAACACAGAGGTGATCAAATACCATCAAAATCAAGCTCTATTTGTGGGGAAAAAACGGACATCAATTTTGTTTGGGTACAGCGTCGCACGACCGCGCAATTGTCAGTTAAAATGACGCAGTGCTGAATCGCTAAAAAGGGGCTTGGTCAGGAAAGGGGTAAATTCTTCCGGGGCTGAAGTGGTTCAAGGGCAAAAAAGAAAATAATGTTAACAGCATTAATGTGGATAATTATGATAATTGTTATTATTATTATTATTATTATATATATAGTATCTCACAAAAGTGAGTACACCCCTCACATGTTTGTAAATATTTTCTTCTATCTTTTCATGTGACAACACTGAAGAAATGACACTTTGCTACAATGTAAAGTAGTGAGTGTACAGCTTGTATAACAGTGTAAATTTGCTGTCCCCTCAAAATAACTCAACACACAGCCATTAATGTCTAAACCTCTGGCAACAAAAGTGAGTGCACCCCTTAAGTGGAAATTTCCAAATTGGTCCCAAAGTGTCAATATTTTGTGTGGCCACCATTATTTTTCAGCACTGCCTTAACCCTCTTGGACAGGTTGCCACTGGAATCCTCTTCCACTCCTCCATGACGACATCACGGAGCTGGTGGATGTTGGAGACCTTGTGCTCCTCCACCTTCCGTTTGAGGATACCCCACAACTGCTCAATAGGGTTTAGGTCTGGAGACATGCTTGGCCAGTACATACATTACCTTTACCCTCAGCTTCCTTAGCAAGGCAGTGGTGGTCTTGGAGGTGTGTTTGGGGTCGTTATCATGTTGGAATACTGCCCTTCGGCCCAGGGGATCATGCTCGGCTTCAGTATGTCACAGTACATGTTGGCATTCATGGTTCCCTCAATGATCTGTAGCTCCCCAGTGCCGGCAGCACTCATGCAGCCCCAGACCATGACACTCCCACCACCATGCTTGACTGTAGACAAGACACACTTGTCTTTGTACTCCTCACCTGATTGCCGCCACACACACTTGACACCATCTGAACCAAATAAGTTTATCTTGGTCTCATCAGACCACAGGACATGGTTCCAGTAATCCATGTCCTTAGTCTGCTTGTCTTCAGCAGTTTGCGAGCTTTCTTGTGCATCATCTTTTGGGAAAGCGGGTGACGGGGTAACAATGGAACTGCACAACTGGTAGACAGGGCCGAGTTCTGTTACCCAGTAACAGAAAGTTCCCAAACAAGGACCTTCATGGCAGGATCACCTGAGGTTAGTTAATAGAAAACTGTGGATTCTAAAAATATCTTAAAAATTACTTTTGTAATGACATTAACATATGAACGCTCTTATGGGATTTTAATGCCTGGGCTTACTTAAACTTTAAAATGTAAAAAATACATCATACTGCATGTTAGATGGCTGTCATTTTGCTTGACCACATGGCAACTGCATCTTATATTCAACACATTGTTGCATGCGCTACAGTAGGAACTGGTCCATAGACCACTTGCTGTTAATCAGATGGATGTTTAGCACTACCCTCGCAGGAGCTGCTGGTATATAATGTGCCCTCCTGCCCCTCTCTTGTGGTGACCCTTATGTACACTCTGCGACTGGACCTGCCAATACACGACACACCAATGGCAACTATTGGGCTTTAATCACTTCTGGTAGTTTTTTTTTTTTTTTTTTTGCTCAACAAATCCACGGAGAGAGGGTTGGGGCATAGGATTACCAAACATATCCCAGGGCTTCTTAGGTCGTGGCTCAAATATTTTAGTAGTAGCCTCCCAGTAGTACCAAAGTTGATGGTAGCTCTAATAATTCAGTATCAGCCTCCCGAGTAACAAAATTGATTGTGGCAGTTGGGCTTCAAGAATTTTGGTCCTTTTATAGTTTGCTCAACAAATTCATGAAGAAATGGTTGGGGGCACACGAAACCCAAATTATAGAAATATGTTTCAAACCTTTTTATGTCAGCAACAAAAATGAAAGATGGTGCTGGTAATTTAGTAGCAGTCTCTCAGTGGTGACAAAGTTAATGGTGGTTCAGTAGGGGCCTTCCAGTAGTAACAAAAATGATGGTGGGTCTAATAATTCAGTAGTAGCCTTTCACTAGTAACAAAGTTGATGGTGGTTCTAATATTTCAGCAGCCTCCCAGAAGTAACAAAGTTGATGGTGGGTCTAATAATTCAGTAGCAACCTCCAAGTAGTATCAAAGTTATTGGTGGGTCTAATATTTCAGTAGCAGCTGTCCGGTAGTAAAAAAAGGTTGATGGTGGGTCTAATATTTCAGTAGCAGCTTCTCAATTGTAACAACATTGAGGAAGACTCCAAAAATCCAGTAGCAGCCTCCCAGTAGTAACAAAGTTGATGGTGGGTCTAATATTTTAGTAACAGCCTTCCAGTGGTAAAGTTGATGGTGGGTTTAATATTTCAGTAGCAGCCTCCCAGTAGTAACAACGTTAATGGTGGGTCTAATAATTCAGTAGTAGCCTTTCACTAGTAACAAAGTTGATGGTGGTTCTAATATTTCAGCAGCCTCCCAGAAGTAACAAAGTTGATGGTGGGTCTAATAATTCAGTAGCAACCTCTAAGTAGTATCAAAGTTATTGGTGGGTCTAATATTTCAGTAGCAGCCTTCCAGTAGTAAAAAAAAGTTGATGGTGGGTCTAATATTTCAGTAGCAGCTTCTCAATAATAACAACATTGAGGATGACTCCAAAAATCCAGTAGCAGCCTCCCAGTAGTAACAAAGTTGATGGTGGCTTTAATATTTCAGTAACAGCCTTCCAGTGGTAAAGTTGATGGTGGGTTTAATATTTTAGTAGCAGCCTCCATGTATTAACAAAGTTAATGGTGGGTCTAATAATTCAGTAGTAGCCTTTCACTAGTAACAAAGTTGATGGTGGTTCTAATATTTTAGCAGCCTCCCAGAAGTAACAAAGTTGATGGTGGGTCTAATAATTCAGTAGCAGCCTCCAAGTAGTATCAAAGTTATTGGTGGGTCTAATATTTCAGTAGCAGCCGTCCAGTAATAAAAAAAGTTTATAGTGGGTCTAATATTTCAGTAGCAGCTTCTCAATAGTGATTTGGATCTGATGGTACTATATATGCCCACCTATTGCAATATTGTACCTCCACTGCGCCAATTCTTCCAAAAATAATGATATAACAAGTGCACCAAATATGTGCAAACCTAAACGTAAAGTAATCTAGCTGCCACTCTAAAAATAGTCATATAGGTAATGTGTAGATTTTCACATATTGGTTATGTTTAGTAGCGCCGCTGGATGACTCCAAAAATCCAGTAGCAGCCTCCCAGTAGTAACAAAGTTGATGGTGGGTCTAATATTTCAGTAACAGCCTTCCAGTGGTAAAGTTGATGGTGGGTTTAATATTTCAGGAGCAGCCTCCCATTAGTAAAGTTGATGGATGGTAGCTCTAAAAAATCAGTATTAGCCTCCCAGTAGTAACAAAGTTGATAGTGGTTCTTATGTTCCACTAGATGTCTCCCAGTAGTAACAAATATGATGGTGGGTATAAGAAATTCAGTAGCAGTCTCCCAACAGTAATAAAGTTCATGGTGGCAATTGGGCTTCAATCACTTTGTTTTTTGTAATTTATTTGCTCAACAAACTCATAGAGACTGGGTATTAGGCACAGGATACCCAAACTCTAGCAAAATATTCCAGACCTTCTTATATCAGCAGCAAAAATAATGGTGGCTACAATATTTCAGTAGCAGCCTCCAAGTAGTAACAAAGTTGGTGGCTCTAAAAATGTAATAGCAGCCTCTCAGTAGTAACAAGGTTGATGGTGGCTCTAAAAATGCAGTAGCAGCCTCCCAGTATTAAAAAAGTTGTCGGTGGGTCCAATATTTCAGTACCAGACTTCCAGTAGTAAATCTGATGATGGTTCTAAAAAAAACTGATGATCTGATGATATCCGTTGTAGGATGAAACATGTCAGGCGGGCTGATGCAAGTATGCGGAATTGTCTCTTTATCCATGCCCTGATGTTTTTGACTTTGATGTAAGTAGATTACTAATAAAACTGTTAAACTTCATCTGGCGGGCTTCACTATTGTCGTTACTCTCTTCCTCCAACCCGTGGGAGAGTTTTTTTCTAGCTTATACCTGATTTGGCTGAGGGAATTTGGTCACCTACATCCCATCAAGAAGTACTGGATTCGATCACACCTTTGGGTTCACCAGACCTTCATTCACTTTCTTCATGATATCACGTGACTAACATCGCCTTCTTTCTGCTCCTATCTGGTAAGCAGATATAATCACCTTAAGCTGGATTTATGCACCACCTTCTCATCTCAAGAAGGATATATATGCACCACTATTTTTGATAGAAGATTTTGTCTTCACACAGCACCATTTATGTTTGATTGATGGATTGTCATCATTATATTTGGATTACTGCTTTTTACACATAGACTTTTTGTATTAAGTCTTTCTTGATCACAGCGCCACATTTTTGTTTTTTTTACAATATTTCAGTAGCAGCCTCCAAGTAGTAACAAAGTTGGTGGCTCTAAAAATGTAATAGCAGCCTCTCAGTAGTAACAAGGTTGATGGTGGCTCTAAAAATGCAGTAGCAGCCTCCCAGTATTAAAAAAGTTGTCGGTGGGTCCAATATTTCAGTACCAGACTTCCAGTAGTAAATCTGATGATGGTTCTAAAAAAAATAAAAAAATAGTAACTGTTTCCCAGTAGTAAGAAAGTTGATGGTGCTCCTAATAATTTAGTTGCAGACTCCCAATAATTAACAAAGTTGACAATGTCAATTGGGCTTCAATTGCGTATTTTTTACGTTTTTTTGTTCAACAAAGTCACAGAGACTGGGTTTGAGGCACAGCATACCAAAATATTCCAGGCCTTCTTATATCAGCAACAAAAATGAATGGCGGCTCTAATATTTCAGTATCAGCCTCCCAGTAGTAACAAAGTTAATGGTGTCTCTAAAAATTCAGTTGCAGCCTCCCAGTAGTAACAACGTTGTTGGTGGGTCTAATATTTCAGTAGCAGCCTTCCAGTAGTAAAGTTGGCTCTAAAAAATAAAATAGTAGCTGTCTCCCAGTAGTAACAAAGTTGATGGCACTCCTAGTAATTTAGTAGTAGCCTCTCAATAGTAACAAAGTTGATGGTGGCAATTAGGCTTCAATCACTTTGTAGTTTATTTGCTCAACAAACTCATGGAGAGTGGATTTGAGGCACAGGATATCCAAATTATAGCAAATTATTTCAGCCCTTATATCGGCAACAAAAATGAAGGCTAGCTCTAATATTTCAGTAGCAGCCTCCCAGTAGTAATAAAGTTGATGCTGGGTCTAATAATTTTGTAGCAGCCTCCTAATAGTAACAAAGTTGATGTTGGTTCTTATATTTCAGTAGAAGCTTCACAATAGTAAACGTTGATGGTGGCTCTTAAGATTCAGTATCAGCCTCCCAGTTACAAATTAATCATTTAATAGCAGCTACTGGTGGCCCTAATTTCTTCAGTAGCAGCAGGGCTCAAGTCCTGCTGGAACGCATGGGAACAGAGTTCCTGTACTTTTTCCACAACAGTAACTCAGTTCCTGTTAGCAGCCGTGTCCTGCAAGACTTTGAAGTATGCGAGCTGTGTGGCAGGTGCTACACCAGCAGCCGCCGACACAGCTCGCAATAGTAAGTGCCGCACACCTGACCATTCAGGCATTGCCAGTAGAGGTCCCTGCTGCTAAGAGATTGTATTTAGTCAGACCTCTCATGATGTGCTCCTCTCCGTCGGCCCCTCCTGATTTTCTGTCTCCTCATCTCCCCCCCCCCCCCCCCCCCAGTCTCCTGCATACTTGCTCTGTGTGTCCCGCTGAATCCCCCCCCCCCCCCCGCTCCTCTATCTTCAGTGCCATATGATGAGAGAACCCAGAGGAGGAGCACAGCTATTCTGCTCACAGGACATGCAGGGAGAGAGGTGAGCTGAGGGAGGAACATCAGTTTGGGGTGGTAAGCTGAGCACAATACCTGGCAAAGTTTAATGCCAGGAGGGAAGTTTATGTGGAAATATGTGAAGGGTTGGAAATAGCAGCGAGTGTGTGTTGGAGCCCTGCAGAGTTTGCAGCCCCCCAAGCTAACATACATCTCCTAAGCAGGAACACATCACTATCTCCCCAAGCATTCTGTCCAGATAATGTGCAGTTCATTTATGACCTTTCCGTTTAACCCTGTGTTATCCAAACTCTGTTCAATGAAAAGTGTAAACTCACCACATAAACACTCTATATACAAAATAAAATCAGAACATGATGTTCACATTTGCATGGAAGCACAATTGAATGAATGCTGATTATTCAGAATATTACTGTATTTATGTTTATTGAGGATTGTTTTTTTTTATGTACTAACTGTTAAGCTTCATACACACAATACGAAAATTGGATGAAAAATACCACTTTTGAAGCGTTCGTGCATATGAGCGTATCATTTTTTTTTTTTTGGTGGGCGAGTTGATCTTGGGTGGGAGTTCCCACACTTTTTTCCCCAGGACTTGACCCCTGAGTAGCAGCCTCCCAGTTACTAATGAATCCTTTAATAGCAACTATTGGTGGTCCTAATTTCTTCAGTAGCAGCCCCACCCAGCGACAAAAGATCCTTTAAAAAAAGATGTAGAACGCAGTATTTCCAGGAAAAGAGGGCTATAGCCTTTCACAATAGCAACGCACTCAGTTTGACATTGCGAGCTCGCTCCATATGTACATAGAGACGCATTAATGGATGTGAGCGTGTTTCACACCTTAAAGTGGTGGGAACAAATAATTGGCACTTGCTTCAGAATTTCCAGTGTAAATGTTTATTTTTAGCAGCTGCCATATGTCACTATCTTCTCTGGGTGCTTATACAACCAGCCCATCTATCTTTTATATTGGTCAGGAGAATGTGGTGGCTTGGAGGACAGAGATAGAATTGCAAACATTTTTTATGTCTATAAATTTTTTCACCCCCCCAAAGGAGCTGCTTGGTAACTTTGGGTTCTCTGTTCTGTGCCTCGACTCCAAGAGCAACCTCAGCCCCCTCTGACACATCTGGTTGAATGAACATCACTGCCAATGCATACAAGGGCATGAGTATAGATAACTTTAACTTGGCTGTAGGTTACTACCAGAAAATAGAGAAGACCGTTTAGTGGTAGATGAACTCAATGTATTGATACGGGTTAGAATGAATGGAGGGTTGAACATAAATGAGCACACAGCAGGCAAATTTGAACACAGTCTGCTAGAGAGAGTAATAGCTATGCTAAAGTAACTTAGGATTGGGTTCTAAACCACTTAAAGGGAATCGACACATGAATCAGCAGATTCAGCATTGAACAGTGCAAAAAATGTTAACTGCAATGTAGATAAAAACCCTACAACGGGGTTAGCGTGCATTCTAATGGAATGGCTGAGGTATGAAGTAGTGTCCTCTTAAAGGTACCTATTAACTAAGAAGGTGGCAAGGGTCTCTGGGTAGCAACTGTAAGGGCAGTCTTTAGTCCAGACTCTTCAACCGGCTAGCGTTGGGGCCCAATAACATCATTTGCATGCTTGAGGCCAGTCAATAAAGCCTGCCGGTAGTACTAGAGCTTTGAAACAGCTGTGTAGAGTGTTCCTAAGAGCTCAGTCTCTAATGATAGCTGCAAATTATACAAGGCCCTCTCACAAAACCTGGTCACACAGTAGCAGTGGTTCCTTTTGTTAGGTGTCCCTTCACACTGGTTTGTCTGGTGTGACTCCGATCTGTAGCACAGCAAAGTCTGTATCCTGGCAGTAGCTCTGTCCCTCCGCACTCAGATCACAGCTCTGCACTCTTTGGTTTCTCCACACAGCAATGGCTTGTCCTTTGCTCAGTCTCTCTCTCGGAAAGGTCCCCATAACACAGTCCTCTCCCTCTCCAGGGAACTTTTGCCCAGCCACATCCTGCTTTATCCTCCTCTGCAAAGGATCCTGGTGTTCTGCTGCCCATCCATTTGCCTTATATACATTCCAGTGTCCCCTGCGGCTGCTGCATTCCTTTCCTTGCCACGGATTGGTTCAGGTCCGTGGCTACCAAGAGGGAGGGCAACGAAGGGGAAAGAAAGGAGTGAGTGGGGGATTACACAGGTGTGTTCACTCAGCATGTTCATCGCACACAGAACAATCCAGCGGGGCGGTGGGAAGAAGTGAGCAATCCAATCCAGCCTGCTCACATAAGCATTTGTATAATAATGAGTATTTAACTATTATGTATTATAATTATAATATTATGTATGTTCACCAAGTGCACATTTCGAGTTATTTTTGTAAAATTTATGTAGGTCAACCCTAACAATGACCTTCTTTTACCTGCTAGTTTTTGGTCTTCTAAATGTAGCGTTCAAAGCATTTTATTATAGCCGTTCAATAAGTGCAAAAAATACCTATTGATCCTGCCAGATATTTTGTCAGCTAATAACTTCCTGTGCTTTCTGCTTCCACTCCGCAGTTACAGTACATTGTTTCCAGCTCTCTCTGAAGACTACTGAATACCCGCATCTGAGGAGAGGAAAGGTGTTCTGTAGTCCTAACACACTTCCTGTTCTAGGGTGAAAATGCTGCTCCTCCATACATACAGTACATTGAGTGAGTATAAGCACCATAAGACGGGAAGTGTGTTACGGACAGAATCACTAAGTGAGAATATAGTGAATAAAAGCCTGAAAACTAAAGCAGCCACCATATAAAGACTGGTTGTGAAAAACCTTCTGTTCACAGAGCTCAATAGCTCAAGCTTAAATTTTCCCACAAATGGGTAAGAGCGATGACTCAGTAGGTGAGATTGTGCTTGAAAGGCAGCTACTTTTGCTTTACTGTCTCTTTTTCTGGTACATGGGTATACCGCTCTGGTGCTCCATGGATATATCCTTATGACTTGTCCCAAATCAGGGTTTCAATGCCAAAGACATCCAGACATCTAGCGTTCCTTGTCCCAGATCAGCTCTAATGAAGACTATGTTGTCGGTTCACCTCAGTCTTCTGCAAAAGTCTTCATTAGAGCTGACCTGGGTCAAGGAATGTTAGATGATTGGATGTCCTTGGCTTGGAGACACTGACCAGGTACAGAACGTCAATAAAGTTGGTTCCTTGAGGATTGAGGTGTGCTGGCTATATAGTTATCATTTGACTGTTATGGAGCCTCCACTATTTTTTTAAGTGCTGAACTTGGGTATACCAATCGGGTGCCTCATGGAGATATCTTTATCACTTGTACATGGTCTGTGTCTCCAAATCAAAGACATCCAATCACCTAGCATTCTTTGTCCCAGGTCAGCTCTGATGAAGACTGTGTTGCCAGCACATCTCAATCTTCTGCAAAGGAACGGCCTTTTGACGTCCATCCAGCATCATACAGCAAAGGACAATGCTTCGCAACCACCAAGGATCTCTTCATCTGGCGAAAGACATGTCCCTAAAGAAAGGGATCCCTGGTGGTTGCAAAACATTATCCTTTGCTATTTGGCATGCTGAACGAACATCAGTAAAGCTGGTTGATTTTTGCAGAAGATTGAGGTGTGTTGGCAACATAGTTTTCATCTGACTTCCGTGGTGACTCTGCCAGTTGTTTAAGCACCCTGTACTTAGGTATGCCACTTTGCTGCCCAATGACGATATCTTTATGACTTGTTCCAGGTCAGCTTCTCCAAGACATCTAAGCACTTTGCATTCTTTGTCCGAAGTCAGCTCTAATGAAGACTATGTTGCTAGCTCACCTCAAAATTCTGCAAAAGGAACCACCTTTATTGACTTTGGATCAGCATGTGATCCAGCAAAGGACAATGTATCGCAACCACCAAGGGTCCCTTCTTCAGGCAAGGTGGCATGTCCCTGATGAAGGGACCCCTGGTGGATAGGAAATGTTGCTCTTTGGTGTATGACATGCTGGTGCCCAGTTGAGATATCTTTATGACTTGTCCTGGGTCAGCGCCTCCAAGCCACAGACATCCAAGCACGTAACATTCTTTGTCCCAGGTCAGCTCTAATGAAGACTATTTTGCCAGTTCACCTTAATCTTCTGCAAAAGGAACCACCTTTTTAATCTTCTGCAAAAGGAACCACTTAATTGGTGTTTGTTCAGCATGTCATCCAACAAAGAGCAAAGTTTTGCAACTACCAAGGGTCCCTTCATCAGCTAAAGTGGCATGTCCATGATGAAGTGCCCACTGGTGGATGTGAAACAGTGCCCCTTGCTGTATGACATGGCAGTGTACAGTGGAGATATCTTTATTATTTTTTAAAATCAAATAACGTGTTTATTTTGCATTTCGGCAAGAAACATACATACAGTTAAGTATACTTGCAGCATTAATTTTACGAACATCTTCATATTGCATATTGTCATCACATAACTGCATATATAGACATATGTTAAAGTTCGTATGCATATAGATTTTCAGTGAAGACCTGTGCTGCTCTTTTATAATCAAATAAAGTGATTACAGCCCGATCTGTATCCAATAAGAGTGCCAATAATCGAATGACCATTATGTGTCTTGCGACCATCAGATCTAACAAAAGGAACAAACATACCACCATGCCTTAGGCATGGGGCCATCTGAATAATCTAACTTCAGAGTGTGAAATATCTGATTTTTAGCAACCCAGTGCTTACATTTGTAGTAGCCTATCCATTATTAATGGGGTTGGGCCCAGTCCTGGTGTACTCAGCCATGATTGCCACATAGAGAAGAATTTCTTAAGGGAATTACTATGTTGGTATGTAAACTTCTCACGCACTAGCAGTCTATTTACCAGTTCCACCCATTGTTTACCAGTTGGTACCCTCAGGGTTATCCAGAGTCTCGCGACTGCCTTGCAAGCTATATACAGCAGACGTAGCACAGCAACATGTTCGTTCGGTGAGAGTGATGGTATCTCCAAGGCACCAAGTAGGCATTCAATCGGGTTCTGCAGGATTGGGAACTGGTATACCTGAGAGATGGTATTGAGTACGTATTGCCAGTACCTGAAAAGCTTTGGACACTTCCACATCATGGGAGATATCTTTACGATTTGTCCCAGGTCAATGTCTCAAAGTTTAGACATCCAAGCACTTAGCATTCTTTGTTGCTGGTCAGCTCTAAGGAAGACTATGTTGCCAGCTCACCTCAATCTTCTGCAAAAAGAACCACCTCTACTGACGGGCGATCAGCATCTAGCAAAGGGCAGCATTTCACTACCAAGGGTTCATTGATCAAGACAAGTGGCATGTTCCTGATAAAGGGCCCCCCTGCTGGATGTGAAACATTGCCATTTGCTGTATGACATGTCAGTGCCCAGTGGAGATATCTTTATGACTTTTCCCAGGTCAAAGTCTCCAAGTTGAGACATCCAAGCACTTAGGATTCCTTATTGCAGGTCAGCTGTAAGGAGGACTATGTTGCCAGCTCACCTTAATCTTCTGAAAAAAGAAACACCTCTACCGACGGGCGATCAGCATGTCATCTAGCAAAGGGCAACATTTTGCAACCACCAAGGGTCCATTGATCAGGACAAGCGGCATGTTCCTGATGAAGGGCCCCCCTGGTGGATGTGAAACATTACCCTTTGCGGTATGAAATGCTGGTGCCTGAAATGCTGGTGCCCATTGGAGATATCTCTATGACTTGTCCCGGGTCAGCTTCTCCAAGCCAAAGACATCCAAGCACTTAGCATTCTTTGTCGCAGGACAGCTGTAAGGAAGACTATGTTGCCAGCTCACTTCAATCTTCTGAAAAAGAAGACACCTTTATTGACGTTCGCTCAACATGTTATCCAGCAAAGGGCACCGTTTCCCAACCACCAAGGCTCCCTTTATCAGGACAAGTGGCATGTTCCTGATGAAAGAACCCCTTGTGGATGTGAAACGTGGCCCTTTTCTTTATGACATGTTGAACGAATGTCAATAAAAGAGGATCCTTTGGCAGAAGAATGAGGTGTACTGACAACATTTATTTGACTGTTGTGGTGCCTCCAACAGATGTTTCAGAACCCCGCACCTGGGTATACCAATCTGGTGTCCGAATAACATATCTTTATGACTTGTCCCAGGTCAGCGTCTCCAAGCCAAAGACATCCAGGTACCTAGCATTTTCAGAAGTAGGTCAACGTTGGCGTCCCTCCACATTTTTCTCAGTACTGGTTTCCTTAGAGCGGCGTCTATATTTATGCCATTCATATATAACAAACATCTAATCTGCAGCATTTCATCACTTATATTGCTGTCTTTTATTGTACTTCCCGAATAGCGAGAAAAAGAAAAAGAATAGCAAATTTTTGTAAATGGAGCGATGTGATATAACCTTTTGGCGCTGCTCGGCGTATGGAAACACACACCGCGGCGCGCCTTTTCTTCCACGCAAACGAGTGTTTTGTGTTCAGAGAGCATTCTGAGCAATTTTGTTATTTTAGCTATTCTCCGGCTCTTCCGATGGACCAAATTGTCTTCAGCAAGTAATGTAGCACTTTGCATGCCGGTAGATTAAAAAGCAGAAAAAAAAAAAAAGGGAAGCCGAGAGCTCGTAGGAAAAAGCGTTCCAGCTGCAAGAATGACTAGAAAGATTGTTTAGGACTTTTCTATTTCTGGATGCTTCGGAATTGCCATCTGGGTCATCTTGTTCCGCTTTGAGGGTACGTACGCGCTTATGCCGCACACCCGGTCACTGTGTCTTCACATCCGTTTGTAGCAAGTGCGCTTTGATCACATATAAGAGGTTTTCCTACTTCCTCTTCATGCTCACAAGTCCGGATACAATTGGATGTGTCTGGGATGCAGTTAGAATTGAGGGCGATATCAAAGGAAACTTATGCGGGCTGCTGATGCGGATCTCTCCTCCTGCAAATGCTAGTTGCCCGGCACAGATTTTGATTAAGTAGGCAAGTAAGGACTTGAAGGGGGGGGGGGGGATTTATGCTTAGAGGGGAAACTTGAGGGGAAGAGGATTTGTGCTAGGAGGGGGGGGGGGGGGGTCTTTTTTTCCTGACACATAATACTCATGCCATCTTCGACCTGGGTGCTAGATATCCTCATCCCAGCACTGGCCTTCGCATGCGTGTCCCAGCATGGTGTCCTGAAACAAGACATACCTGTGCTCAGATCCCTAAGACTAAAAATACTGTATGAACCCAGAATGTGCATGTTTCATAGCACCAATCAACCACTAGATGGTACTCAGCATACAGAATGTGCAGGTTTCATAGCACCAATCAACCACTAACTGGTGCTCAGCAGCTGGGTGGCTAAGTGGGCATCACAGTGGCTAAGAGGTTAGCGGCACTAGGGTTGCCGGTTCAAATCCCAACCATGACACTACCTGCCCGGAGTTTGCGGCATGTTCTCCCTGTGCCTGCGTGGGTTTCCTCTGGGGGGCCTTGGTTTCAGCCTACGCTCCAAACACATCCTGGTAGATTAATTGGATCCTGTCTAAATTGGCCCTAGTATGTGTGAGTTAGGGACCTTAAATTGTAAGCTCCTTGAGGGCAGGGACTGATGTGAATGTGCAAATATATATGTAAAGTGCTGTGTAAATTGACAACACTATACAAGTACCTGCAATAAAATAAATACAGAATGTGTATGTTTTGTAGCACCAA